>ONZH01013330.1:0-95766 GCA_900303285.1 Rhinella marina
CCAGAATTACAGGTCGATGCCATGGTAATTTATGAGGACACGCCATGGGTAACAGTGGAAAAAAACATTGCTTTGCACGGGTATATTTTATCTATTTCATTTAATGTTTCTGTATGTTGCTGCAGAAAGAAATCCAACCTCCCTCCCACCCCTGCAGCTGACAGAAGTTGATTTTTACCTTCATTTTTTCAATCCCCGTTGGCTGCGGAGTGGGAGGGGGCATGGCCTGACAGAGTCGGAGCGTGGTTTCGCGAGATCTGGGGCGGGGGTCAGAGTGGCATGAATTATAGGTCGATGACATGGTAATTTATGGGGACCCGCAATGGGTAGCAGTGGAAAAAAAATATCTTTTATTAGTACTGAATGGTCGTAGTCTAAAATTAGTCAATTTCATCTACGATTTTTGTGTGTCGTTGCAGAGAGAAATTCACCCTCCCACCCCTGCAGCTGACAGAAGTTTATTTTTCCCTTCATTCTTTCAATCCCTGTTGGCTGCGGAGTGGGAGGGGGCATGACCTGACAGAGTTGGGGGTGTGGCTTAGCAAAGCGCTTTGCATAGGTGATTTAATCTATTTCATTTAATGTTTCTGTGTGTCGTTGCAGAATGGCTGCAGAGTGGGAGGGGGCGTGGTCTGACAGAGTTTGGGGGCGTGACTTATCAAGACGATTCGAACAGTTGTAGTCTATAATTAGTCTATTTTATCTAAAATTTTTGTGTGTCGTTGCAGAGAGAAATTCACCCTTCTACCCCTGCAGCAAACAGAAGTTTATTTTTACCTTTATTTTTTCAATCCCCGTTGGCTGCGGAGTGGGAGGGGGCATAACCTGACAGAGTCGGGGGCGTGGATTAGCAAGACGCTTCACATGGGTGTATTTAATCTATTTCATTTAATGTTTCTGTGTGTCGTTGCAGAAAGAAAGTCAACCTCCCACCCATACCTGCAGCTGACAGAAGTTGATTTTTACCTTTATTTTTTCAATCCCTGTTGGCTGCGGAGTGGGAGGGGGCGTGGCCTTACAGAGTCGGGGCGTGGCTTAGCAAAGCGCTTCGCATAGGTGCATTTAATCTATTTCATTTAATGTTTCTGTGTGTCGTTGCAGAATGGCTGCGGAGTGAGAGGGGGCGTGGCCTGACAGAGACGGGGCGTGGCTTAGCAAAAGGCTTCGAACGGTTGTAGTCTATAATTAGTCTATTTCATCTAAAATTTTTGTGTGTCGTTGCAGAGAGAAATTCACCCTCCCACCCCTGCAGCAAACAGAAGTTTATTTTTACCTTAATTTTTTCAATTCCCATTGGCTGCGGAGTGGGAGGGGGCGTGACCTGACAGAGTCGAGGGCGTGGATTAGCAAGACGCTTCGCATGGGTGTATTTAATCTATTTTATTTAATGTTTGTGTTGTTGCAGAAAGAAAGTCAACCTCCCACCCATCCCTGCAGCTGACAGAAGTTGATTTTTACCTTTATTTTTTCAATCTCTGTTGGCTGCGGAGCGAAAGGGGTGTGGCCTGACAGAGTTGGGGGTGTGGCTTAGTGAGACCTGGGGCGGGGGTTTCAAGTACTTCTTTTAGGGTGGCCTGAATTAAAGGTCAATACCATGCTTATTTATGAGCCCACGCAATAGGCAGCAATGGGGGAAAACATCTTTTATTACTACTGAACTGTAGTAATAGAAAAAGTTATATTTATGGTAACCGGAATACCTTTAACAGTGTCAGTGAATAGAAATGGATGAGATCCTCAGCTGCTGATAATTACCTGGTTGTTATGGAAACCTGCCCTCCCTGTGTGTGCCTTTGCAGAGAATGGCAGTTGGAGTTTAAAACCAAAGTTCCCAGTTGTAATGTTGGCTAATGGAGATCATATTTTGGGAATATCTCAGGAACGGTATGTCCTAGAGAGATTAGACCTGGTCTAAAACCTTCCCGGACACCTGATGTACCTGTGTGCCGAATTTGGTGAAAATCGGTCCAGTAGTTTGGTCGCGCATAGAGAACAGACAGACAGACAGACAGAAACTCATTTTTATATTATTAAGAGATATCTGTACACACTGTATCTATTATACCTCGTTCCTCACATATCAGTACACTGCTGTAAATACTATACGTTTACCCACTACAGTCATGGCCAAAAGTTTTGAGAATGATACAAATATTAATTCTTACAAAGTCTACTGCTTCAGTTTTTATAATGGCAATTTGCATATACTCCAGAATGTTATAAAGAGTGATCAGCTTAACGCCAATTACTTGCAAAGTCAATATTTGCCTAGCAAATGAACTTTATCCCCCAAAACACATTTCAACATCATTGCAGCCCTACCTTAAAAGGACCAGCTAACATCGTTTCAGTGATTGCTCCATTAACACAGGTGTGGGTGTTGATGAGGACAGGGCTGGAGATCAATCTGTCATGATTAAGTAAGAATGACACCACTGGACACTTTAAAAGGAGGCTGGTGCTTGGCATCATTGTTTCTCTTCTGTTAACCATGGTTATCTCTAAAGAAACACGTGCAGTCATCATTGCACTGCACAAAAATGGTCTAACAGGGAAGAGTATCGCAGCTAGAAAGATTGCACCTCAGTCAACAATCTATCGCATCATCAAGAACTTCAAGGAGAGAGGTTCCATTGTTGCCAAAAAGGCTCCAGGGCGCCCAAGAAAGACCAGCAAGCGCCAGGACCGTCTCTTAAAAGTGTTTCAGCTGCGGGATCGGGCTACCAGCAGTGCAGAGCTTGCTCAGGAATGGCAGCAGGCAGGTGTGAGTGCATCTGCACGCACTGTGAGGCGGAGACTCTTGGAGCAAGGCCTGGTCTCAAGGAGGGCAGCAAAGAAGCCACTTCTCTCCAGAAAAAACATCAGGGACAGACTGATATTCTGCAAAAGGTACAGGGAGTGGACTGCTGAGGACTGGGGTAAAGTCATTTTCTCTGATGAATCCCCTTTTCGATTGTTTGGGACATCTGGAAAACAGCTTATTCGGAGAAGACGAGGTGAGCGCTACCACCAGTCTTGTCTCATGCCAACTGTAAAGCATCCTGAAACCATTCATGTGTGGGGTTGCTTCTCATCGAAGGGAATCGGCTCTCTCACAGTCTTGCCTAAAAACACAGCCATGAATAAAGAATGGTACCAGAATGTCCTCCGAGAGCAACTTCTCCCAACCGTCCAAGAGCAGTTTGGCGATCAACAATGCCTTTTCCAGCATGATGGAGCACCTTGCCATAAAGCAAAGGTGATAACTAAATGGCTCAGGGAACAAAACATAGAGATTTTGGGTCCATGGCCTGGAAATTCCCCAGATCGTAATCCCATTGAGAACTTGTGGTCAATCATCAAGAGACGGGTGGACAAACAAAAACCTACAAATTCTGACAAAATGCAAGCATTGATTATGCAAGAATGGACTGCTATCAGTCAGGATTTGGTCCAGAAGTTGATTGAGAGCATGCCAGGGAGAATTGCAGAGGTCCTGAAGAAGAAGGGTCAACACTGCAAATATTGACTTGCTGCATTAACTCATTCTAACTGTCAATATCAGCTTTTGTTACTCATAATATCATTGCAATTATATTTCTGTATGTGATAAAAACATCTGACAAACACACATAAAAACCAGAGGGCAGCAGATCATGTGAAAATATATTTGTGTCATTCTCAAAACTTTTGGCCATGACTGTACATCTATTATACCTTGTACCTGACATATCAGTACTGTGTGTATACTATGTGTCAGGTGTGAGGTATAAAAGATGCAGTGTGTACAGATATATGTGGACAGTCATATATTAGGGTCACTGTGAGGTACGTGAGGTATTGGGGTTGTAGTTAAGATTCCAGTCAGTCCGGTCAGTTCCGGGCCAATATTAGAGTTAGAGGTCAGTATTGGGGTTAGAGGTCAGTATTGGGGTTAGGGGCCAGTATTAGGCGTAGTATTAGCATAGAGCTACATTCAGATGACGAAAGTGTTTTACAGTCCCCAAATTGTGGATCCGCAAAACACAAATACTGGCCTTATGCATCCCACATTTTGCAGAACGCACAGTGCCAGCCCTATATAGAAATGCCTATTTGTGTGGACAAGAATAGGACACATGCTCTATATTTTTTGTGGGGCCACAGAACGGAACTACAGATGCGGACAGTGCATGATGTGCTGTCCGCATCTTTTGTGGCCCCATTGAATGTAATGGGTCCTCACCCATTCCACAAAATTGTGGAATGGATGCAGACCGAGAAATATGGTCGTCTGAATGCACCCTTAGGGCCAGTATTAGGATTAGGGTCAGTATTAGTTAGGGGCCAATATTGGGGTTAGAGGCAGCATTAGGGTACATTCACACGATCGTATTTTCATTCACTTCAATGGGGCCGCAAATCCATAGTTCCGTTCCGCGGCCCTGCAAAAAAGATAGAGTATGTCCTATTCTTGACCACAATCGCAGACGAGAACAGGCATTTCTATCATAGGGATGGGTATGTGCATTCCACAAAATGTGGAACGCACATGGCCAGTATCCGTGTTTTGTGAATCCGCAATTTGTGGACCGCAAAACACATATGGTCATGTGAATGTAGCCTTAGGTGTCAGTATTAGGGTTAGGGGGTCAGTAGTAGAATTAGGGGTCAGTATGGCGTAGTATTAGAGTTAGAGAAAGTATTAGGGGTCAGTATTAGGGTTAGCGGTCAATATTAGGGTTAGGGACACTATTGGAGAGCAGTATTAGGGTTAGGGGTCCAGGGTTAGAGGTCAGTACTAGGGTAGGGGTCAATACTAGGGTTAGGGTTGAGACAGGGCCAGTATTAGGGGTCAATACTAGTGGGTCAGGGGCCAGTATCAGGGTTAGGGGTCCAAGGTTGGAGGTCAGTACTAGGGTAGGGGTCAGGGGCCAGTACTAGGGTTAGGGGTCAGGCAGGGCCAGTATTAGGGGTCAGGCAGGGCCAGTATTAGGGGTCAGGGGCCTGGATTAGGGTTAAGGGTCAATGAAGGGTCAGTATTGGGGGTCAGGGTTAGAGATAAGGCAGGGCCAGTATTAGGGGATCAGTACTAGGGGGGCAGGGGCCAGTATTAGTTTAAGGCAGGGCCAGCATTGGGGGTCAGTAACAGGGAGGCAGGGGCCAGTTTTAAGGCTGCATATGGAGACAATATGGGAGGGCAGTTTATTCTTACCTGTCCCTGCGCAGTCCCACGATGCAGACTCGGCCTCTTCTGGCAGGTCTGCTCCTGAGGAACGTTGCAGGCGGCGCGATGTTGTCATCACTCCGCCTACGTCATATCAGTGCACCAGCCTCCGTGAACAGCGGAGCAGGGAACCAGAGGTTCCCTTGTTCCGCCAGCCCCGACATCCCTTCTGCCCTCCGGCCCAGCCTGCCTCTGCTGCCGCACCGGATCGGGATTTACCTGGTAACCTAGTTCTCCGATCCAGCTGTAATTTTAACAACCGGATCTAGAGAACCAGAGGGAACCGGCTGAATCCCATGCCTGGACATGAGTCCGCATGAAGAAGGGCATTCGTAGATGTTTCTTTTCAAAAGAGGTCTGTGGTGATTAGACCATCTTTGTCCACCGCAATCTTCAAATCAAGCAATTCCACGTCCGTCTTTTCCACCCCATATGTTCATCCATATCAGACATCATGATGAAGAATTTCATCGCCTCTAGTCCATCCTTGTGTCGTATGCTGGTATATAACGATTTCACATCGCAGGTTGCTATCCACATATCTGGTTCCAGATGAAGGTCATTCACTCGGCATAGGAAGTCAGTCATATCCTTCAAAAAGGGTGGAAGTTGTTCCGCCAGGGGCTTCAACATAAAATCAATAAATTTCCATGCAGGTTCACACAAGTTTCCTATTCCCGAGACAATGGGACAACCAGGGGGGGCAGTAGGGTGTTTATGTATTTTTGGTAGCATATATAGAGTTGCTACCTTTGGATATTCTGGTACTAATATTTTGGCTTGCTTGGACGTAATTATTCCATCTTCACATGCTTTTGACACAATCGCACTTAGTTCTCTTTTATATTCTTCTCCTGGGTTATATGTCAAACGTTTGTAACAGGCAGGATCTTGTAGTTGTCTATATACTTCTTTTTCTTTTTTTTATTTATATATTTAATATGCATTTTTTGTATGTATTTATTTGTGTACACATGATCATGCATTCATTCATATTCATTCATATTCTTTATTCACCATTTTTTATTCACTATTTTTGTACATATTGTAAGGGATCGCTCTCTCACAAGGGGGCGCAATCACAGATTCCTCTTCAGAAAACAGGGTTCAGGTCCAAATAGTGCTTTATTACTTCAGCACCAGCACAAAAACATAAACATAAACCAAACATAAACACCTGTCCATCTGGGCTCTTGCTAATACAGAGGTCTTCTCCCTGACTCAGCTCTACAAATGCACTTCACATACAGGTATCAGGCTCCCCTGACTGTAGGATCACTTTCTCTCTGACATAACCAGAGGGTTGTTTTATCTACCTTATTCCTTATTGCCCTTATTCTATTAGTATGGTCTTGCCCTGATTACTACATTGGTGGCATTGTAGTAGCGCTATTTATACATTTATTCCACTAATCCTTTGGTCTGTGGCGCCTCTCACCGCGACCCCCGTATGTTTTTTGTCTCACCATGATACATCTGCCACTGCTATATTTTTAATACTCATTATAAACTACTTTTTATATGGAATTATGTACTAATAAAGATACCTTTGCTTAACCCTTAGACTCCCAGTGCCGTACATGTACGGCGCTGGAAGCCGGGACACAAGTCCCAGCGCCGTACATGTATGGCACTCTGATCGGGCGGGTGCAGGAGCTGAGCTCGCCCGATCAGCTGCAGGGGTCCAGCAGTGGCCGATAGCCGGACCCCTGCTGTATGCTCCAGTATCGGTGAAAACACAGATGCCGGTGCATTAACGCCCTGTGGTGCATAACAGCCCCCTGGATCTTACAGGCAGGAAGCTGTAAGTGTATTACACTGTGTAATACACTTACAGCCAATGCATTACAATACAGAAGTATTGTAATGCATTGTGCAGGGGATCAGACCCCCAAAAGTTGAAGTCCCAGACTGGGACAAAAAAATAAAGTAAAAAAAGAAGTTAAAAAAATAAAGTTTAACAAAAAATAAAAGTGTCAAGTAAAAAAAAAAAAGCGTTGTTTTCCCAAAATAAAGTTAAAAAAAAATTGTAAAAAATAGGGAAAAAAAGAAAAGCAAGCATATTAGGTATCACCGTGTCCATATCGACCGGCTCTATAAAAATATCACATGACCCACCCCGCTAGGTAAACGCCGTAAAAAAAAAAAAAAAAACAATGCAAAAAAAGCCATTTTCTGATCACCTTGCCTCAAAAAAAGTGTAATACCAAGCGATCAAAAAGACGTATTAATCCCAAAATGGTACCAATCAAACTGTCATCTCGTCCCGCAAAAAATTAGACCCTACCTGAGACAATCGCCCAAAAAATAAAAAAAATATGGCTCTCAGAAAATGGCAACACAAAAAAAAAGATTTTATTCTGTTCAAAAATGCATCTAATGTGTAAAACTTAACAAAAATAAAAATGTTAGACATATTGGGTATCACCGCGTCCGTAACAACCTGCTCTATAAAAATATTACATGAGATGGCCTCCCAGGTGAATTCTGTAAAAAAAAATTTTTTTAAAACTATGCCAAAACAGCCATTTTTTTCCCTCCTGCCTCACAAAAAATGTAATAGCAGGCCATCAAAAAGGCGTATTTACCCCAAAATGGTACCTATCAAACCGTCCGCAAAAAATTAGACCCTACCTGAGACAATTACCCAAAAAAGTTTTAAAAAAATATGGCTCTCAGAAAATGGTAACACAAAAAAAAGATTTTATTCTGTTCAAAAATGTATCTAATGTGTAAAACTTAATAAAAATGTTAGACATATTGGGTATCACCGCGTCCGTAACAACCTGCTCTATAAAAATATCACATGATTTGCCCTTTCGGGTGAATGCTGTAAAAAAAAAAAAAAACACTATGTCAAAACAGCTATTTCTTTTCACCTTGACTCACAAAAAGTGTAATAGCAGGCGATCAAAAAGTCTTATGTACCCCAAAATGTGCAAACTAAATACAAAAGGGACCCTTATCTAGGTATTGGTTTATTATTACAATAAATATCACTATCACCCAAAAGGGGCTCATAACCAAATTTTTACCCAGACTTTTTTGGTTGATAATAAAACGTAACTTTTAATAACACTATTAAGAAAGTGAGCACTTAATGGTTTAAAAACGCTGCCTGCTACAACCTGTGTCTTGGTGCGAGCATAATGATAGCAGAGTGAAAAATCTATGGTGGTGTGGGTGTGCACAAATCCCACACCAGCCTAAATAGATTAAAACTCCAGTGACTAGTTACTCTCACTAACCTACTGGGCTAATCTAATGCTGATACAGATACTAAAACCTGCTTCTATTTGCTTTGTGTTGCTTTGTATTTGCACCCATGCACAGGAAACAGGCAGAATCTAAAAACTAAGAACTGCCCCCCAACATGTTTCACCAGAGAGATGGCTTCATCAGGGGTTTGGGCAGACAACTCTGCCCAAACCCCTGATGAAGCCATCTCTCTGGTGAAACATGTTGGGGGGCAGTTCTTAGTTTTTTAGATTCTGCCTGTTTCCTGTGCATGGGTGCAAATACAAAGCAACACAAAGCAAATAGAAGCAGGTTTTAGTATCTGTATCAGCATTAGATTAGCCCAGTAGGTTAGTGAGAGTAACTAGTCACTGGAGTTTTAATCTATTTAGGCTGGTGTGGGATTTGTGCACACCCACACCACCATAGATTTTTCACTCTGCTATCATTATGCTCGCACCAAGACACAGGTTGTAGCAGGCAGCGTTTTTAAACCATTAAGTGCTCACTTTCTTAATAGTGTTATTAAAAGTTACGTTTTATTATCAACCAAAAAAGTCTGGGTAAAAATTTGGTTATGAGCCCCTTTTGGGTGATAGTGATATTTAATGTACCCCAAAATGATACCAATGAAAACCTCACCTCATCCCGCAAAAAATGAGCCCCGACATAAGACAATAACTCAAAAAAGTAAAAATCAATGGCTCCCGCAAACCAATCCATCAAAATCTGTGCTGCAAAATCCATATGGCACTCCTTTTGTTCTGAGTCCTGCCATGTGCCCCCACAGCAGTTTACCACCACATATGTGGTGTTGTTGTATTCAGGAGAAAATGGGTAACAAATTATGGGGTGCTTCTCTCCTGTTACCCCTTGTGAAAATGAAAAATCTGCAGGTAAAGCAACATTTTATTGGAAGAAATGAAACTTTTCATTTTCACAGCCAAGTGTTTCCAAATTCCGTAAATTCTGTAAATGGGGGTCAAAGTGGCCAGTGCTCCACTTAATATATTCTTTAAAGGCTGTAGTTTCCAAAATGGGGTCACTTTTTGAGGGTTTCCACTGTAGGGGTACGTCAGGGTCTCTCAATTACAAAATGGTGCCTAAAAACCATTCTAGCAAAATCTGCCTCCAAAATCCATATGGCACTCCTTTCCTTCTGACCACTGCCACAGACCCATAGAGACGTTTACCACCACATATGGGGTATTTCTGCAAACTGCAGAATCAGAGTGATGTATATTGAATTTTAGTTTGCTGTTAACCCTTGCTGTGTTGCAAGAAAAAAATGATTAACGTGAATAATCTACCAAAAAATTGAAATTTTGAAATTTCACCTCCATTTTCCTTTAATTCTTGTGGAACACCTCAAGGGTTAATAAAGTTTGCAACATCAGTTTTTTATAATTTGAGGGGTGTAGTTTCTAAAATGGGGTCATTTATTTGTGTTTTCCATTAGGTAAGCCTCCCAAAATCACTTTATAACTGATTTGGTGCTCAAAAAAATGGTTTTGGAAATTTTGATGAAAATTTGAAAAATGGCTTCTAAACTTCTAAGGTTTCTCACGTCCAAAAAAGTAAAATTACATTTATAAAATGATGCCAACATAAAGTATACATATGGGGAATGTAAAATAATAACTATTTTTGGAGGTATTACTATTAGAGTTGAGTGAACGTGCTCGTAATGAGCACTGTACTGCTCGGATCCCCTGTGCTCGCATCCGTCCTCTTCACCCGACTGCACCCGACGGATCCGGATGCCTGCGGCCTTGCGAGTGCAGGGGATCCGAGCAGTACAGTGCTCATTACGAGCACGTTCGCTCAACTCTAATTACTATGTATTTTGAAAGTAGAGAAATTAAAATTTTTAAATTTGCTAATTTTTCCAAATTTTTGCTAAATTTGGTATTTTTTTATAGATAAAAATTAAATATTTTGCCACAAATTTACTACTGTCGTGAAGCACAATATGTGACAAGAAAACAATCTTAGAATGGCCTGGATAAGTAAAAGCGTTCCAAAGTTATTACCACATAAATTGACACATGTCAGATTTGCAAAAATCGGCCTGGGATTTAAGGTGAAAAGGGGATCAGTACTGAAAGGGTTAATACATATGTTGTGGAGGCCAAAATAAAGTCAAGAGATCCCTTGCATCTCACTGTTGTGAATGATTGTCAGAAGAGGAACCAGACAGGGATTTAACCAAAACCTACTGTCCAGTTAAAGAGAGTCTGTCAGCAGGTTTAACCATGCAAAATTACTGATAGCACTAGGTAGGGGTCAGGGAGAGCAGGACAAGAATACATTTTGTGAAAGCTTTTATTATCAGGAGTTGTGTGAATATGAACTTTATTCTGTCATGCACTGCTCCTGTAAGTGTCCAGAAGGCAGAACATCACTGTGAAGCGCTCTCTGCAATAAGCAGCTTCATAGCCCCTCCCCTCTGCTGGGAGTGACAGCTATAACATCCAACTAGGAGACGACTACAGCTGTCACTCATAGTAGAAAGGAATGGTTGTAAAGCAGCTTAATGCAGAGGGCATGTCATATTGAGGCACCACATCCAGGGCGCTTGCAGAAGCAATGCTTGGCATATTAAAACTTCATATTCACTCTGCTCCTGATAATAAAAGCTCCACAAAAGATATGCTTATTCTGCTCTCTCTGGCCCTACCTAGTGCTGTCAGTTTGCTTGGTCAAAACTGCTGACAAACATCTTTTAACGATTTAACAAGTACATAGGGAGAACCAACCCCATTACATGACAATGAAGACCTGTTGATAGAGATTCCAAAGTAGCTTTCAGTTTTTAATTACCATGATGATATCCTGTTCTGCTGCCAAATGTTCAAAATGTCTTTGTTATGGTAATGGTTGTGGAACCACATTGCCAACCAACTGATTTGACCTAGAGCTAATCCTGAGGGCATTATTCTGGTGGTACTCTGGTTTTCACCCTTTAACCCCTATAAATAGGCCTTGTGTTCCCTCCAGGTTAGCCACCAGGCCACTACTTCTTGGAATAGTCACTGTGTAGTTGGCTGCTGAAAAACTGGGGTCAGAGATACCAATGCAAGGCACTAGGGGATCAGGCAATACTTGTAGTCAGGAAACAGGCAGAAATCAGGACTGGTAGAGCACATGCAAATCTGAAGCAGTCCAAAGGTCAGGACAGGCAGCACATGATCAGCATGGTGAACAGACACAGGTTAGATCAGGCGACAGATGGTCAGGACCCAGGAAACAGGCAGAAGTCAGTACACTGGCGGTCAAACAGATTATAGCTCTTTACAAGTTTTAGCATGCTAGAGAGGCCTAGCAAGATCTGCAAAGACCAACTGTTTAGGCAAGGAAGTGAGGTCAGCAACACAACTAAATAGGTGAATTGATTAGCTCATTAGTAAAGCAGCTGAGCAGAAATTTTAGGAGGGCACTAACCCCTGCAGTACTGCAGGAAAATGCCTCTATAATAGTCTCTCTTGTGCGGTCATCTTAGTTCAATCACCAGCCTTTAGTGGGAGCGTTCACAGACAGTGTTTCTATCAGGTTATTAGCATTTAGAGTTTGTTGAATTTTTTTTTTTAAGATAAATGTTAAAGGAATTGTCCAGAATCTCTTTTTTTAAATACCACCCCTAACTAATGGGATATTTGAAGAGAAACATATGCATCTACCAACTCTCCGCACTTTCGGTTCTCTACTGTTAACATCTGCAGGGACAGTGTCATGTATGCAGGGGCGGTCTTGGCATTTCTGGGGCCCTAAGCGAAGTTATGTCCGGGGGCCCCCACCCCCCAATGATGCACCACGCCCCTGATGACACGCCCTCTGATGACACCCCCCCAATGGCACGCCCCCCCACACATCAAAGACTGGGACTAGAGCATGCTCGGGTGGAATTTGCGTGCGCTTTTTCAAATCTGCACGCTAATTCATATGCATATTTTAGTATGTACACTAACGTGTATGCATTTTATAAATTAGTACGCATTAGTGTACTAATTTATAAAATGAGTACGCATTCGGACAAATGCAGTACGTGACAGCTGGGCGGGCGGTCTTGGACACCAGCACAAGAGCGGAGCGTGGGGGCCCCCTTGGACGTCGGGGGCCCTATGCAAATGCATAGGATGTGTGGTGCCCAAGACCGCCCCTGCATGTATGCCACCGCAGCCAATGATTGGCCTCAGTGGTGACATCTCCAAGTGACATGTGACTCTGTTATTTCACACTTGGGGACAGGTCAGCGCTGGGGCTAGTCAGACACATGACCACACAGATGTTGACCGATGGTGGCCAGAACTGTAGTGCAGACATCCCAGGAGCCAAGGAGATGGAACCAAGTGGTGGGGAGCAGTTAAATATGTTTCTCTTCACAGGTAAAGGAGGGAAAGATTTCAAAAACAAAATCCCAGACAATCACTAGGACTTCAAACGAAGGTATAGTACAGGGCACTATCCAATATATGGTTGGTCCTCAGCTTGACTGCAATTCAAACCTTAATGTACTATACACAGCAGACTACATTCAGGGTTGCCACAGACATCAAGAATGCCCTGTTTTGTTAAAAAGCATTAGTAATTACCAGAACTTGTCCATGAAAGTCCTTCAGGTCACATAAGGTGATTGACAGTTATCTTTAATTGTTTGAAAATGTTGACTCACCAATGCCACTTGTGCCATAAACCTACTATGGTGCAAGTTTAAAGATCTGGATAGCATGGTGTATGTATGTTATGTGGTCTTTAACCTGTTAGGTGCATGTACAGTATGAGAAAATTAGATTAGTTCTGACATCAGTTACACAACGGATGGCCTTATATATGGAAACTCGACCTTACACCGAAAGGCTCCATGTGAATAATACTATGATCACATAATTGGATGAACTCTGCTTAATTGAAACCATTTGATATGTAGAGGAATACTTTATAGTATTGCCTGTCTATAAATTTTACTCCACAATACAAATCAGAAATCTGATATACTCTATACTCTATGTACTATAATTTTCATACTATAAAAGATAACGATTAGAACAGCTGAAAACTGACAATTTATTATCAAGTCCACCAAACCTAAGCTCTAGTGTCATTGGGTAATAGTACTTACTATTTCAGTGAAATGGGTGAAAGTGAATTAGAGAAATACTGGGATGGCTACAAGACATATCCTCTTTCCCATGTTATTGTCCGCACATGTAACATGAATCTTAATTGCTGAGTTGCTGAGGCTGTAAATGCCCTGTCTCACTCAAAGACTGTTACAGGGCTTGTAAAAAGACTGTAATCCTCCAGCAGCTGGACTCTGTTTTCCCTAATATCTGACATACCCCTTGGCCAGGAGCCAGTTAAAACTGTGCCCAGTATATTGCCATCTCTACTGCACTTTATTTCTCCCTGCTAATTATTACCCATAGGGAAGAGCGATACATAATAGCATCCTACATAATTTCATTAATGTTGGGCAGTGACTTTCAGATCACTTGTTTAGTTAACATCCTACACATCCTCCACTCACTCACCTAATAGAAAGTCAGCGCATTCCTGGTGACAAAACATGTAAACTCCCTATAAAAGTCACTAACCTTCACATGGTGCCGTGGCATTTGAAAAGATCCACTCTAGTGTAGCTATCAATGCAATCCTAAAAACGCAAAAAAAACAATGTATTATAATCAAATAAAACAAAAATGTTTTACTAGATAATGAATATTTACCTATCACAAATAAGGCAGTTTTGTTCATAAGATTGGTCATTAACAGACCAAAAATTTGTGTTCAATTTGGCTAAATCGACTGATCGATTTAATTCAGGTCCAAACTGATTCTGCCTGACTAAAAGGTGCTTCAGTTGGCCTTAAATTTATGTATCATGATCTGAGATCTCTTAGGACTCATCATTTTTCTCTCTTGCATTTGAAATTTAAAAAAAAAAAACAACAGTTTTTTTTTCAGGTTGAACTCAATTTGTTTAGAGTCAATTCACTCATCTCTAGTTATTAAAGGGGTTTTCTGAGACTTTATAACTGATGACCTATCCTCAGAATAGGTCATCAGTATCTGATTGGTGGGGGTCTGACAGCCTGGACCCCTGCTTGTCAGCTGTTTGAGAAGGCAGAGGCGCTTCTGTGAGCGCCGCGGCCTTCTCTCAGCTTTTCCTAGGCAAGTGACGACAAGTTCTTCGGTCATGTGGCCTAGGAGCAGCTCAGCCCCATACAAGTGAATGCGGCTAAACAGGATACCAAGCACAGCTGCTATACAATGTACGGCGCTGTGCTTGGTGAGCTGAGAGAAGGTAGTGGCCTTCTCAAACAGGTGTCAGACCCCTACTGATCAGATACTGATGACCTATCCAGAGGATAGGTCATCAGTTATAAAATCTTGGAAAACCCTTTTAACTGTCCACATAATGACTGGAGATGTTTTTTTTTATACTTCTTGTCTTAATAGCAGTTTTGATATGGCTCATATATGGCAGAAAATAGAATAAACACACCAATAGATGGTAGTGCTAGGTTCATTGAAATTTTGAGCAACATTTCCTCTGATATCCTTCATAGTGTTTATTAGCATAATGTTGATACATTACATTTAGCATTTACCATTGTTCACTTTCATAAAATAAGGGCTATGAAGCACTTTCTTTTTGGCATATTTTTTTCTTTTTTTGCTTAAAGAGGACCTATGACCTCTCCCAAAATGTCTGTTTTAGTAACTACTTGCATTACTCATATAATACCAATTCTGGAGCTTCTATTCTTATGAATCTATGGTATAGCATCCCTTTGTTACTCCTACTAGAAGTTATGAATAAATTGCCAGCAACTTGCAGTAAAGGTACAGGTGGGTGTTACCAGTTGGGGTGTGCCCCTGCAAAGTCTGGCCCTAGCAGCACTGATTGGGCAGTTTCAAACACACCCACTACTGATAACATCCTGCAGTACCTTTACTGCAGACTGCTGGCAATTTATTTGTAAACTTCTAGCAGGAATAATACAGGAATGGCACAACATAGAGTTATAAGAATACATGGAGAATGCAATTATTACATGGAGAATATAAGTTATTATTAAAACTAACATGTCAGAAGAGGTCACAGGTCCCCTAAGAGTCACACAGATTTAACTGTATTGTCGTCTTCGAATTCTTCAAGTTTTTACTATTTATATGGTTGTGTGTAATATTAGTGACTATTCTAGTTAATTAATTGCAATGAAATGTTCAAGAGCAATAGTTTTAATAGAGTCTAACACAGCCCATCTTGGTTTTGTGGTTTTAAAAGGTGCTTATTTAATCCTTGATGATAAACACTGCTTGAGTCTTGTTATAAACTGTTTAGCATTTGACTTACCCAAACCCCACATTTTTAGGCAGGAGAGTGGTTTTCTCCTTTTACTTCTTCTAAGGCCCCATTCACACCTCCATAAAATGCATCCGCAAAATTGCGGAACGGGTGCGGACCCATTCATTTTCAATGGGGCCGCAAAAGATGCGGACGGCACAGAGTATGCACTTCCGTTCTGCGGCCCCGCAAAAAAATATAACATGTCCTATTCTTGTCCGAATACACGGACAAGAAAAGTCATTTCTATTATAGAGCTGGCCATGTGCGGTCTGTGAATTGCGGAACGCACATGGCCGGTGTCCGTGTTTTGCGGATACGAAAAATTGCGGATCCGCAATCACACACGGACGTGTGAATGGATCCTAAAAGACATAGGTGCTCATTCGTATTCTAATAAATCATGAACTTTAACAGTAACTTATGAAATAAATATAACTATAAGTAATGAGAGCATTTCAAGGCCGAATTGTGATGTTTCTAAAATGTCCACCTCTGTGAACACAGACAACGTGGATCATCTTCTCACCATTTGTTGATCACTTGGAAAACCTTCCTGGCAAGCAATGTTCAAGAATGAATCTGGCCATACACTTGAACCCTTGTTTGACCGACAGCTTACTATCCCAACCACCAGATCAGCTTGACCTGAGTAGATGTGTTCTGAAGGGCTGGGGGAAATAAGATGCTGCTAGACACCTGTGGCCATAGCTTATCATCTCAAGAACAAAAGGAATGGGCATGTTAAAATACAACTGCACAAAACCTTCCAGCAGGAGGGTGACAATAGGCTTCCATATAAAGTAGATATTCAGCTGATCCTACTGGAAATTAGCATGTTAGGCTGACATTAATATTTATGGCTATCTTTATGCCACAGTTCCAACCCCTATAAAATATGAAAAGTGGATGTAAAACAGTGACATCCATAATGCCCACATAACAGTGACATCCACAGTGCCCACACATAACAGTGACATCCACAACACCCACCCATAACAGTGACATTCACACTGCCCGCATAACAATAACATCAACAGTGCCCCCATTACAGTGTCATCCTGTGTGCCCCAATGTGACATCTACAGTGCCCTCAAGTGTCATCCACACTGCCTCCAGTGCCCCCCAGTCCTATCTAGTGCCCCAAGTGTCATCCAGTGCACCCAAGGACCATCCACATTGACTTTAAGTGCCATCCACAGTGCTCTCAAGTGCCATCCACAGAGTGCCCCATGTGACATCCACAGTGCCCTCGAGTGCCATCCACAGTGCCCCCAAAGTGCAATCCATTGTGCCTGCCAACTGCCATCCACAGTGCCCCTAAGTGCCATCCACAGTGCAGCCAATTGTCATCCACAGTGCCCCCCAAGTGCCATCCACAGTGTGCCCCATGTGACATCCACAGTGCCTGCCAACTGCTATCCACAGTGTCCCAAGTTCCATTCACAGTGCCTCCAAGTGCCATACACAGTGCCCCCAAGTGCCATCCACAGTGTCACCATGTTATATCCACAGTGCACCACCAGTGGCATTCACAGTGCACCCCAAGTGCCAATCACAGTGTCTCCAAGTGACATCCACTGCCCCCAAGTGCCATCCACAATGCCCACTATGTGCCATCCACAGTGCCCCAAGTGCCATCCACAGTGCCCCCATTGCCATCAATAGTACCCCCAAGTGTCATTCACATTGCCCCACAAGTGCCATCCAGAGTGCCTCCAAATGCCATCCAGTGCTCCCAAGTGCTATCCACAGTGCCAACTATGTTACATCCACAGTGCCTCCAGTGCATTTCACAGTGTCCCAAGTACCAATCACAGTGCCTCCAAGTGCCATCAATAGTGCCCCCAAGTGCCATCCACAGTGCCACCATTTGACATCCACAGTACCCATGCCCCCCAAGTGCTATCTACAGTGGGCCCCAAGTGCCATACACAGTGCCCCCCAAGTGACATGCACAATATAGTGACAGCACAGAGGCTGATCAGAGGCTGATCGCTATGCTATGGCTTGTGCACAGAAGCCTGTACAGTGAATAGACAGCCAGCGGTCCTGAGGCATGCGCACTAGTAGACCAAGGAAGGCCAGCAGGAGGCGGTGACATCAGTGATGACGCGCTGTCTCCTGCTTCAGAGAGAAAGAAAAAGATAGCGAGAGACCAGAAAACATGGAATTGCTTCAGGAGCGGTCACGGGACCGTGAAGAGTATGGTGGAAACGCCTGCGCTGAGGAGGGTATTAATGTAATAATCTTCCTTCCACAGGTAATTTGAAGGATACATTTTCAAGTAGACGCTGGAGAAGTCAACATAACTCCTAAACATGGTTTAGGGATTAAAACGATTGGTACAAAATGCTGGGTCACTTTTAAACCTATGTAAAATAATCCAAAGAACAGTTCGTCCATCAGAAGGTTCAGATGAGGATTGCTGTTTTCAGTTCAGTTTATCCATGAGATTCTAAAATAATGTGGTTTAAACAGTCATTACTTTTTACATCTTGTCTGTCTACACAGCTTTTACACTTTACTATTTGGGAAAACTGATCACAGCTGAATTAGCTTTTTGGATTAATGTCCCATATAAAAGCTCTTCCAATGCCTAGTCCAAGCCAGCTATGAAAAAGATGTTATGGTATTTTCTATTTAAACAAGCACTTTCCACAGAGCTGCATTATGTCATCACATCTGTTCAACCTTTAAACTGGGAAAACATTGCAGATAATGCATGACAACCCATTCACACATGCAATATCCCAGCAAATAATATTCCTGTTATACGACTAACTACTATGCAACACATAATGCATTTACGTGTATTTTTCCCATTGACAACCACTAAACAAACCACATCTTATATTATTATGATAGGGTTTAGTCTGTTCCACATTCAGGCTTTTTGATGCAGGTTTTTAAGCCAATGCCAGGAGTGAATTCAAAAAGAGAAGAAGACTCAGTGTTTGGTTTCAAAAACTACATTAAAAAATATGAATGTGGAAACCTAGAATTAATGTTGTGAAGTGTCCAAATAATTCTATTGAATCTTAAAGGAGTTGTTCACTAGTGTTGAGCGAAGGAAAGTTTTTGAAGTGGAATTCAGTCCGAAGTTTAGGTAAACTTTGATTCGAAAGAAATAAAAATTTTCTTGTGTTTCGTGGGAATAAATCAGGTTTTCCTAAAATGGTAGCTGCACGTATTACAAAGCCAAACTAAGTGTAGAGGAGGCAAGCCAGGGAACACTAGATCATCCATAATGCCGCGCAGCCAGCCAATGTGCAGATAGCCATCCCCTGTGATGTCATGGTCCTATAAAACCCTCATCCTGCACAGTGTCCGCCATTGTACTGTTAGCTGAGCATAGGGAGACGTAGCAAGTGCTCATGTGCTAGGGACAGTGTTGCTAAAAATGATTAATAGAAGAATATTGGACAGTGCAGGGAGACTTATGCTGCGTCAGTTTTATTTATTCCTACATTAGCTGTAAACCAATATATGTAATTCAATAACATTAAGATGGACGCCTTTATCATTACAGTGCCCAGCATGCCAACCAATACCATTCAGTCTGCACCCCTTAGGGGGCCAGGTCTTAATGATGACCAATCTCATCCTTTTGATAGATTTACTTCTTCCAAATCATCCTTCAAAGTCTCCATGTCCTAGAAAAATTAGCAAGATGCACAGAGAGGAGGAGCTGGATGTTCCTGATAACATATTCTTATCAATATTAGATGATGTGGAAAAGAAGGAAAAGCAGATAGCAGAAGAAGGGCTCCCACCTATAGAACAGGAGAGTGCTGAGGGTTGGAGAAGTGGGTATGCCAGAGCTGATTAATATTCAGTGTTTACTGTCAGATAACCTGCAGGAGATTGCAGGCAAGAACAGCAATAATATGCACATTGTCCCCTCCCCCACCTAGCCAGCCAAACCCCATACCAGCAACAGCCCCTGTTTAAAGGGGCATTAAAAATGCCTCTCAGTCATTAAAGGGGTTGTCCCATCATAGACAATGGGGGCATATCGCTAGGATATGCCCCCATTGTCTGATAGGTGTGGGTCCCACCATTGTTCCGTACTGCCCCCTGTCTATGCCAGGATAAGCTGCTCCTTTGGACAGCGGTGAGTGGCGACTCCATTTTTTTTCTGGTACATCTATGTACTATGCAAGACCCTGAAGAAGCTTCTGCCCTCACCATAGAAAGTCATTTACAGCTTCCAGCATTTATTCCTGTCTGTTTTACTTAAAGGGGTTCTCCGAGTTATATATATTGATGATCGGCGGGGGTCCGACACCTGGCACCCCCGCTGATCAGCTGTTTGAAGAGGAGGCGCGCGCCGTACCAGCGCTGCCTCCTCTTCACTGTTTACATGCTGGCCGTAACAGGGGTAGTGGTGATTAGGTGTAATTACACCTAACTGCCCCATTCATTTCAATGGGAAGAATCGCTTTCATAGACTTGTAGGGGAGAGGAATTGGAGGAGATGTTAGATCTAAGGCTAGGCTTCACCGTTCCAGCGTTAATAAAAGATTGACTTGTCTGAATTTTCAAGCACATCTGGATCAATATTCCATATTATCATATAGGATACCTTTTTCTGTCATTTAGCAGCCTTATTGTTCATTAGCACAGTGGTCCCCAACCACCGGTCCCCTGCCACTGCCACTGCTGGCGGCAGTGGCAGGGGACAGGGAGATGAGTGCTTCCATTGTGGAAGCGTTCATCTCCATAGTTGTCTGTATTGCCACCCTCAGGACAGCGATAAAGATGCCTTTGCTGCACGGTAGAGGAGGGAGAGGTGCATCCCCTGCCCGTTCCTCTGATAGCCTATCAGAGGCCGGCTCAGGCGGCATGATGACGTCATTGCGCCGCCTGAGCCATACAGTGCAGGACACAGGCCGGAAGAGGCCTGCATCGCATCACTGAAAGAGGCGTGGAGATAAGTATAAGTGGTTTTTTTTGTACAATACAAGAGAGGAGCGCTGGGGGGCACTGTGGGGGCATCTATGGGGGCATTTTGTACTGGCACATTATTGGGGGGCACTGTGGGGGCATCTATGGGGAACTTGGTACTGGAACATTATTGGGGCACTGTGGAGGCATGTATGGGGGCACTTCTTACTGGTACATTATTGGGGGCATTGTGGGGGCATCTATGGGGGTACTTCTTACTGGTACATTATTGGGGGCACTGTCGGGCATGTATGGGGGTACTTCTTACTGGTACATTATTGGGAGCGCTGTGGGGGCATCTATGGGGACACTTCGTACTGGCACATTATTGGGGGCATCTATGGGGGCACTTCGTACTGGCACATTATTGGGGGCACTGTGGGGGCACTTTTTACTGGCACATTATTGGGTGGCACTATGGGGGCATCTACTGAGGCCACAAAGAACGGGTGTTTTATATGGGGGGCACTGTATAGAGGCATTTTATGTAATATTTATATATTTTATCATGCACCTTGCATGAATCAGTCAGCATCGACCAGCGAACCGCCCCCCGCCCCCACCGGTCCCTGGGGAAATTGTCTTGCGAGAAACCGGTCCTTGGTGGAAAAAAGGGCAGATTTCTTGCATTACAGGCTGGTGGTAGTG
Organism: Rhinella marina; assembly: GCA_900303285.1. Taxonomy (NCBI): domain Eukaryota; kingdom Metazoa; phylum Chordata; class Amphibia; order Anura; family Bufonidae; genus Rhinella; species Rhinella marina. The sequence goes on from ONZH01013330.1 coordinate 21,372, forward strand.
TTTCCCGCTATCAATTCTTTTTTCTATCTGTAAATTTTCTATACAAGAGTAATTGACTTTGCTTCTCAAACATTACATTACCCTTCTATGAGAGTATATCCAGCCGCTCTAGGATAATGTCGAAGGAATGCCAGATGAGTAAATTTCGTAAACTATTAAAACAGGGACAATCCAAAATTCCACATAAAACAGGAAGCAAATTCTTAATTAAGAAATTAATTGGCCGGACAGCCCTTTTAGCATGGTAACAAAAAATAATTGAATAATAATAGATAAAATATAAAATTGTTGAATTTTTGAAATTATTCATTTACTTCATTTTCTGGATATCCTTCACAATGTTTGATTAATATACCAGTATTGTTATGACCTTTTTATTGTTTAGAATGGCTGGCATTCATATAAACATGCAGACTTTTTCATATTCCTCCTTTAAATCATTTGGTCATTAGCATTTTATCACATATAGCACAATACCATAAACAGCTTTATTTTTCTATGCATGGATTGTACTTTCACCATAAAGTCTGATTTATGGCTAGCCATTCCACTTAGAATAAGTTGTTTGAATAGTGATTGAAGGGAGATATACGGTATACAGTGACATTTTTGTATGAAAGACATTGCATAAAATTTTATAAAGTGTCTTTATTCAAATATGCAATATCAATCACTTCTTTTCATCATTGAGTTGCGATAAATTGTTTACTGTTAATATTATTATTATTATTATTATTATTATTATTAAAAATATTTGATCGCACAATAATTTGCATCAGAATTTTAAATGCATCTACAATATCTCACTAAAACTAGGAAGTATGTGAAGTCTCATAGTCTGAGTCATACAACTCCTGCACATTTTTTAGCATTTCAGAATTTGTGTACATTTAGGTTGTTTAGGCTGAGATAGCTCCTGGATTATACTGTATCTTAGGTAACCAACATCATTGTAGGCTACTGCCTTACTCATTTGAAGTTCCAATATGACCCATATGAAATAATTCCACACCTTTTCAAATCAATCAATTTATATTTGGGTCAGACCAGTAGCTACTTGATAGCCGCTTGCATATTTTTTTTTTTATCAACAATGCAGATTTCATTACATTCCAAAATATGTAGTTATCAAAGCTGGTTTAGACAGGCCTACCATTATAAAGCAAGATTCTTGTGTTTGGCCCAAATTCGGTCACAATAGTCGGGCCACCTGCGGGGCTATTTTCCTGCACTCATAAGATCATATGAGTGTGGGACAATAGTCCCGCGGGCAGCCCGACATGCACAGCATCATTGTAATCTATGATGCTGTGCGCTCCCGTGCGCACAATCAATGCCGCTCCGGGATATATGGCCCACTCACTGACCATATGTCTCGGAGGACATACGGTCATGTGCAAGGGCCCTTACTGTGAACAGTTAAGTAAGTTGAAGACTAAATGATCGCCAAAAGGCATACAATTAAAAATGGAACACACTTTTCAGCATTTTAAGAAATATCAGTGTATTATTTTGGTTTTGTACAATTTTAGAGTCTTGCAAAAGTATGGGAACCCAAAGAGATTTCAGCGCTCCGATAACTTTGACCAAGATCTCAGACCTTAAATAGCCTGTTAGGTTAAGGCTTGTTCACATTCATCATTAGGAAAGGCCAGGTAATGAAAATGTTAAAGCTTTATAAATACCCAGACTTCTCTAACAATGCCCAAAAAAACAGCAGCCATGGGTTCTTCTAAGCTGTTGTCTAACACTCTAAAAATTAAAATAGTTGAGGCCCACAGAACAGGAGAAGACTATAAGAAGAAGGCAAAGCATTTTCAGGTTTCCATTTCCTCAGTTAGAAATGTAAATAAGAAATGGCAGTTAACAGGAATAGTGGATGCCAAGAGAAGGTCTGAAAGACCAAGAATTTCAAAGTCAGCTGCTTGTAGGATTGCTAGAAAGGCAAATCTGAACCCCTGCTGTACTGCAAAAGACCTTCAGGAAGATTTATCAGACTCTGGAGTTGGCGTACATTGTTCTACTGTTCGTTGACAGCTGCACAAATATTGCCTTCCTGGAAGAGTAATCAGAGAAAAACCTCTCTTGCGTCCCCACCACAAAATTCAGCATAAGGAGCATGCAAAAGAACATGTAAACAAGCCTGATACATTTTGGAAACAAGTCCTGTGGACTGGGGAAGTTAAAATAGAACTCTCTGACCACAATGAGCAAAAGTATGGTATGTTTGGGGGGGGAGCAAAGAATCATGCTTTGGGGTTTTGCAGCCAATGGCACAGGAAATATTTCATGGGTAGAGGGAAGAATGGATTCAATGAAATTCCAGCAAATTCTGAAGCAAACATAACACCAACTGTTAAAAAAAAAGCTGAAGTTGAAATGAGGATGGCTTCTACAAATGGATCAAAATCCACAATAGACTACCTGAAAAGGCATGAGCTGAAGGTTTTGCCATGGCCCTCACAATCCCCTGATCTCAACATCATTGAAAATCTGTGAATAGACCCCAAAAAACAGTGCATGCAAGACGGACCAGGAATCTCACAGAACTGGAAGACTTTTGCAATGAAGAATGGATGAAGGTTCCTCAAACAGGAATTGAAAGACTCTTGGCTGGCTACAAAAAGCGTTTAAAAGCTGTAATACTTGCCAAAGGGGGTGCTACTAGGTACTAACCATGCAGGGTCCCCAAAGTTTCATTTCTTGTTATTTTGAAAATATAAAAGATGAAAATTAATCAATATATAATAATAATATAATATATATATATATATTCTGAACCATGATGGCAGCCATCATCTGAATCCCAATCATCTGAAATATACTTAACATTTTAAATAACATACTTAACATATTTTTCACACATAAGATTATAAAACTTTTGTACTTTTTTTTGTAAAATAATTTATGGAAGCATGTCTCAGGTTTCTTGCTACAAGAATTAAAATCACTTGTAACAGCACTTCCTTGACTAAATAAAATGAGGTGTTTCACATGATAAATCTATTACTTATTTTCAATGTTCCAAATATGCAGAGAAATATTTTGATAAATATACAATGTCCATGTGTCCAGAGATTTCGTACTGTCATGTCCACCTTGAGTTATAGTAATCCTCCTCTTCACCCCTTTTTATTTATTTATATGGGGCTCCACTCTACAGTTACCACATCTAAGGAAAAAGTTCATCATTGAATTGATGTCGCCTGCAAAAACAAACCCAGAATCCAGACTTTGTGGGAAACACTGACTGAACTACGTTTTGTTTAAATAACTAAATATGTTTGAAAGGTGTTGATAGGATTTCTTTGAAATTTGGGCACACTACATTATCAATTCATTTGTAAAGTGAATTTTAGGGTTAGATGAAAGTGAAGAATACTTAAAAGAGTAAACAGAGAATATGAAACCCCCTTTTTAAATTTTTTTTATTAAAAAAATAAAATTTAAAAACAAGGTTAAACATCAGTATACTTATTATCTAAAAATTGAAAATAGTTGTCTGCCTAATCCTAGTAGATAAATTTTATCCTAAAGACTTGATCAATGTATAAAAAGTTGAACACCAACCAACTGTTATTGTATTTTATTGAATTGCAGTAATATTGGTATTTCTGTATTAAATAAGTCTTCCAAGATAATAAAAAGTCTTGGACAAGCCCCTCACAGTCTAAAATTAACAATAATGTTATATATAGTTACCTCTTTCCTTAGCGACATACTCTGGTCCTCCTGATGCTGCTTATATACAAACAGCAATGTTAACTAAAGCTGAGGACATTAATTGGCTGCAGCAGTTATGTACTGTACACCTGCACAGTCATGGTAGACCACTGAGGACAGATACTAGCTGCATCGGTAACATGCTGTATATCAGCACATCATCATTGCAGCTTGCAAGTAAGCATCAGTAGGAGGAACGGACCGGCAGTGCAGAGAACAGTGCATGAGAAAGAGGCAAATATAGCATAATTTTTTATTTAAGACTAAGCAGGAGCTTGACCAAGAGTTTGTGGTGGCCATTTTGAAAAAAAGTTATTGAATTAGTGGGGTCATTTTTCAAAGTGGTATAAAGTAGAACTGGTTTAGTTGCTTGGCAGAATGGTGCCCCTAGTATTTAGTTGATAAAGTAATGTGCAAGTCCTCCTACTGAGCTGTATAAGCATGGTCACATACAGTGGGGAAAAAGTATTTAGTCAGCCACCAATTGTGCAAGTTCTCCCACTTAAAAAGATGAGAGAGGCCTGTAATTGACATCATAGGTAGACCTCAACTATGAGAGATAAAATGAGAAAACAAATCCAGAAAATCACATTGTCTGATTGTTAAAGATTTTATTTGCAAATTATGGTAGAAAATAAGTATTTGGTCACATACAAACAAGCAAGATTTCTGGCTCTCACAGACCTGTTACTACTTCTTTAAGAGGCTCCTCTGTCCTCCATTCATTACTATAGTGAAGACCAAAGAGCTGTCGAAGGACACCAGAAGCAAATTTGTAGACCTGCACCAGGCTGGGAAGACTGAATCTGCAATAGGCAAGCAGCTTGGTGTGAAGAAATCAACTGTGGGAGCAATAATTAGAAAATAGAAGACATACAAGACTATTGATAATCTCCCTCGATCAGGGGCTCCACACAAGATCTCACCCAGTGGGGTCAAAATGATCACAAGAACTGTGAGCAAAAATCCCAGAATCACAAGGGGGGGACCTAGTGAATGACCTGCAGAAAGCTGGGACCAACATAACAAAGGCTACCATCAGTAACACACTACGCCGGCAAGGACTCAGATCCTGCAGTGCCAGACGTGCCCCCCCTGCTTAAGCCAGTACATATCTGGGCCCGTCTGAAGTTTGCTAGAGAGCATTTGGATATTCCCGAAGAGTATTGGGAGAATGTCATATGGTCAGATGAAACCAAAGTAGAACTGTTTGGTAGAAACACAATTTGTCGTGTTTGAAGGAAAGTGAATGCTGAGTTGCATCTAAAGAACACCATACCTACTGTGAAGCATGGGGTGGCAACATCATGCTTTGGGGCTGTTTCTCTGCAAAGGGACCAGGACGACTGATCCGTGTACATGAAAGAATGAATGGGGCCATGTATCGTGAGATTTTGAGTGCAAACCTCCTTCCATCAGCAAGGGCATTGAAGATGAAACGTGGCCTGGTCTTTCAGCATGACAATGATCCCAAGCAAACCGCCAGGGCAACGAAGGAGTGGCTTCATAAGAAGCATTTCAAGGTCCTGGAGTGGCCTAGCCAGTCTCCAGATCTCAACCCCATAGAAAACCTTTGGAGGGAGTTGAAAGTCCGTGTTGTCCAGCGACAGCCCCAAAACATTACTGCTCTAGAGGAGATCTGCATGGAGGAATGGGCCAACATACTAGCAACAGTGTGTGCCAACCTTGTGAAGACTTACAAAAAACGTTTGACCTCTGTCATTGCCAACAAAGGATATATAACAAAGTAGAGAGATGAACTTTTGTTATTGACCAAATACTTATTTTCCACCATAATTTGCAAATAAATTATTTAAAAATCAGACAATGTGATTTTCTGGATTTGTTTTCTCATTTTGTCTCTCATAGTTGAGGTCTACCTATGATGTCAATTACAGGCCTCTCTCATCTTTTTAAGTGGGAGAACTTGCACAATTGGTGGCTGACTAAATACTTTTTTCCCCACTGTATGCTGAGTTCTATCTTTCAATGGCCACCAGCCATATAAACTGAGCTGCCAGCCTGAAGTGAATCTATCAGAGCAATTGGAGCAAGAAATAAGGAGATGTCTGGACCCATGTGAGGTACAGGGCTGATTCTAGTTTTCTTAGAAAGAGATTGTCATGTTGTCTGATTGTCATTTTTTACATCAATCATGGCATAACCCCTTTAAGTAGGGTCCATAATTTTTGTACTTTGGCTGCTTCTCTAATATCAATGATTAATAACTTTAGTTCAGTTTAAAGCCTACACTGACCATAAACTGAGATTTTGAACAACCATAAAGGGACACCTAGACTATTTTTTTCTAATCACAATCCTGGCAGGACAATAGACAATCATACAAACCAGACTGCAAGTATAGGGTTTATGCAAACATCGCTCCCCTTCCCCCACCCAAAAAAATGAATGCAATGCATTGGTAATAAAGTTTTGAAGTGTGCCAGGTGTTGGACCCCCGCCGATCTGATATTGACGACTTATCCCAGGGGTGGGCAACCTGCAGCACTCCAGCTGTTGTGAAACTACAATTCTCAGCATGCTCCATTTATTTCTATGAGAGTTCTGAGAAGAGCAGAGCAAGTATGCATGCTGGGAGTTGTAGTTTCACAACAGCTGGAGTGCCGCAGGTTGCCCACCCCGACCTATTCTGAGGATAGGTCATCAGTATTTAAAGCCTGGAGAATCCCTTTAAGCTTAAGGACCCTTTTACACAGGCCAATAGAGTGGGCAGTTATCAGGAATGAGGAACTTAAAGGGGTATTCCCATCTTGTGCTGGTCTCACGTCTGGGACCTGCTCCTATCTCCAGAACAGGATCCCCAAACTGAACAGTGAGTAGTTCTGAAAATAACCGAGCAATGATTGGAGAATATGCCATGCATGTACGGTGTACTCTCCTTCACTTCAGGGACCCTAGTGATATGCCATCAATGTCCCAGATGGGCCAACCCCTTTAATTCTCGCTCATTACCCAATTATTCAGTTGCAGTGACAGGAAGTAATAATCAGTAAGGTATGGGGACTATTGCTTGTTACTACAATCATTTATCTTCATAAAGTTCCAACACATCAAACGATGATCTTAAGTGTCACATGAAAGATGTGATCACCCATCAAGCAGGACCTTTAAATGAACATTAGTTCCTGTTAATTGCCCCGTTCCTCGTCCTATATAAAAGTCAGTCTGCTGAAGAGATGATTGTCTTTGTTAGCAGACATCAATAGGTCATTGGCCATTGCAAATAAATATTTGCCGGACAAATGAATGGTCACAACAACGTCCATCTAATTTGAGCCCCATAAGCTACAAGGACTGATGTGATTGATGACAAATTTTGTACATCACTATGGAATATGTCAGTGCATATAAGCAGACAGGAAAATACATATAGTTCATAAATATATATATACGAGTGCATCTCAATAAATTAGAATACCATCAAAAAGTTGTTTTTTTCAGTAATTCAGTTCAAAAAGTGAAACACATATATTATATAGAGTCATTACAAACAGAGTGAATATTTTCAAGTGTTTATTTATGTTAATGTTGATGATTATGGCTTACAGCCAAGGAAAACCCAAAATTCATTATCTCAGAAAATTAGAATAATTAACCCAAAACACCTGAAAAGGCTTCCTAAGCCTTTAAAAAGGTCCCTTAGTCTGGTTCAGTAGGCGGCACAATCATGGGGAAGGCTGCTGACTTGACAGATGTCTAGAAGACAGTCATTAACACCCTCCACAAGGAGGGTAAGCCACAAAAGGTCATTGCTTAAGAAGCTGGCTGTTTACAGAGTGGTGTATCAAAGCATATTAATGGAAAGTTGAGTGGAAGGAAAAAGGGTGGTAGAAAAAGGTACACAAGGACTGCTGCTGGAGTCAGTGCTTCAAGAGCCACCACACACAGACGTATCCAGGACATGCGCTACAAGTGTCGCATTCCATGTGTCAAGCCACTCATGACCAATAGACAACGCCAGAAGCGACTTACCTGGGCCAAGGAGTCAAAGGTGTTGTTCTCAGATTAAAGTAAATTTTGCATTTCATTTGGAAATCAAGGTCCCAGAGTCTGGAAGAAGAGTGGAGAGGCACTCAATCCAAGCCGCTTGAGGTCTAATGTGAAGTTTCCACAATCAGTGATGGTTTTGGGAGCCATGTCATCTGCTGGTGTAGGTCCACTGTGTTTTATCGAGACCAAAGTAAGTGCAGCCGTCTACCAGGAAATTTTAGAGCACTTCAAGCTTCCCTTTGCCGACAAGCTTTTTGGAGATGGAATTTTTATTTTCTAGCAGGACTTGGCACCGGTCCACACTGCCAAAAGTACCAATACCTGGTTTAATAAACACAGTATCACTGTGCTTGATTGGCCAGCAAACTCACCTGACCTTAACTCCATAGAGAATCTATGGGGTATTGTCAAGAGGAATATGAGAGACACCAGACCCAACAATGCAGACGAGCTGAAGGCTGCTATCAAAGCAACTTGGGCTGCCATAACGCCTCAGCAGTGCCACAGGCTGATTGCCTCCATGCCACGCCGCATTGATGCAGTCATTCATGCAAAAGGAGCCCCAAACAAGTATTGAGTGCATTTACTGTACATACATTTCATTTGGTCAACATTTCTGTGTTTAAAAAAAAAATTACACTTTGTCTAATATAATATTCTAATTTTCTGAGATAATGACTTTTCGGTTTTCCTTAGCTGTAAGCCATAATCATAATCATCAATATTAACATAAATAAACACTTGAAAAAGTTCACTCTGTTTATAATGACTCTATATAACATATGTGTTTCACTTTTTGAACTGAATTACTGAAAAAAAAACTTTTTGATTAAATTCTAATTTATTGAGATGCACTTATATATATATATATATATATATATATATATATATAATTATAATGAGCCTAGCTTCTTAAATGCAGTATCAGTGAGAAATGTGACAAGATAGGGTCCATAAGCTAAAACTCTTGCCCAGGATTAAGAGGCTATGACAATCCCCATTCAGCATCACTCAAAGATTTCCATATCTTTTCATGAGTGTTACGTCCGAAAATAGATAAACATGGACATTCACTTTAAACATTAAAACAGCGGAGGCAAAGTGTGGATATGCAAGTAATGTAATTTACTAAATGAAAGCTGGCTGTAGATATGAGATTTTTTTTTGAGTCTGGCCCCCATCAGTTTTGACTAAATTTGCAATGAGACAATATGCTTACTGGGACACTGTATAATACCAACAGATTATCTGACCGATTTTCTGACCAATCATTGGTCAGTTGCCCATTTACACACACAGCCCTTTTGTTATACACACCAACTATTGGTCTGATTGGACAGAAATTGGTCAGATAATCTGCTGGTGTAATACAGCCCTAACTGTCACTGAAGAAAATAGTGGTTGTCAGGTCTACCTACTCAATCTTTTATTTCCTGTGAGATAAGCAGTGCCAGATGTGAATTATGCCCCCCCCCCCCCTTAGAAACAACATCTTCAATTGGTTGTAGATTAAGGCCTGTAATACACCAACATATTATCTGACATATCTTCTGACCAAATTTTTTGTTATACACACCAACTATTGGTCTAATTGTGCAAATATTGGTCATATATTCTGTTAATGTAATACAGGCCTAAAAGTGGTGAGTTGGAGAACACTGTTGAACCAACAACCATCTTCTGTTCATGGTCAGCTTCAGAAACAAGTTCACATTTCTGGGAGCTACATATAATGCTCTTACCACAAAACTGTTAATGTCAACTGTTAACATTAGTAGGAGCTTTTAAACTAGGATCTGGGGGGGTCATACTAATAAGGGGGTAGATAGTGTAGATAGAGAGTGGGACATAAGAGGGGACAGTGGGGGTTTAGGGGGGCTGGGGTTAGTGAGGAAAGTAGGGAGAAGACTGGGAAAAACATCAACCAAAGTAACGCAAAAACCCCGGATATTCACTTTACAGGTAATAGTAATTTAAAAAGTGGGGTAAAAAATATACATAGACCTCTTAATTGTATGTACACTAATGCCAGAAGCCTGACTAATAAAACTGGTGAACTGGAATTGGTGATGTGTGAGGAGGACTATGACATAGTGGGAATAACTGAGACATGGCTGGATGATTACTATGTCTGGACAGTTAACATACAGGATTACAACCTGTTTAGAAAGGATCGGCAAAAACAGGGAGGTGGAGGGATCTGCCTTTATGTAAAGTCCTGTCTAAAGCCCACACCGGGAAGATATAAGTGAGGGGCATAAAGATGTGGAGTCACTGTGGGTAGAAATAAATGGAGCCAAAAACAATAATAAAATTCTAATAGCAGTTTATACCACCTAATATACCAGATTCAACAGAAAATCTACTTCTTAATTAAATAGACAAGGCGGCAAATCATAATGAGGTTGTTATTATGGGGGACTTCAACTACCCAGATATAGACTGGGAAACTGAAACCTGTATATCTCACAAAGGAAATAGGTTCTTGGAAATAACCAAAGACAATTACTTTTCCCAACTGGTTCAGGACCCGACTAGAGGGATGGCCATACTGGACTTAGTATTAATCAATAGACCTGATAGAATAACAGATGTGCAGGTTGGGGGACACCTGGGAAATAGTGACCATAATATACTAACCTTCAAATTGTCATTCAAAAGAGTGTTTCTTCAGGGAGGAACAAAAATGCCAAACTTCAAAAAAGCAAAATTTAGCCGACTAAGAGAGGCCATAGGCCTAACTAACTGGGACAAAATCCTCAAAAATAAAAATACAGCCACAAAATGGGATATTTTTAAAAGCATTCTAATATCTAATTGTGAGAGGTACATACCTTATGGGAATAAAAGGTTAAGAAACAAGAAAAAAACTATGTGGATAAATAAAACTGTAAAGAAAGCAATAAATGGCAAACAGAAAGCATTTAAATCGCTAAAACATGAGAGGAGCGAGGAAGCACTGAAAAACTATAAGGAAAAAAATAGAATATGTAAAAGACAAATAAAAGCAGCCAAACTAGAGACTGAGAGATTAATCGCCAAAGAAAGTAAAACTAACCCTAAAATGGTCTTCAATTATATAAATGGTAAAAAGTATAAACCTGAAGGTGTCAGCCCCTTACAGAGTAATGAGGGGGGAGTTGTAGAGAAGAATGAGGAGAAAGCAAAGCTATTAAATATTTTTTTCTTCACTGTATTCACTGAGGAAAATAAACTGTCAGATGAAATGCAGAATATAAAAGTAAATTCCCCATTAAAAGTGCCCTGTCTGACCCAGGAAGAAGTACAGCAGCGTCTTAAAAAGATTAAAATAGACAAATCGTCAGGACCGGATGGCAAACATCCCCATATCCTAAGAGAATTAAGTAATGTCATAGCCAGACCCTTATTTCTGATATTTAAGGACTCTATACTGACAGGGAGTGTTCCACAGGATTGTATGAAAAGACCACGGCACTCAGGTTAAAGATAAGTTTTCGTAGGTATTTATTTATCCATCCATAATTAATGGTGCATAGCCATAGGCCAACGTTTCGGTCTGCAACTCAGACCTTGTTCACGGCCTAATGTGGGGGAAATATAGAATAAGTGAGAATAACATACATGGTATATACAGATGTTCGCATAGTACTTATAAATCATCTGAAACAATGCTGTAAAGTACATCCAAGGTAAGTCTCCCTGTACAATATAGAATGTAGGGGGCCCCTGTAACCAAAAAACAAGGCAAAAGCATTAGGGGTAGTACAGTATATAAAATATATTAATATGCTTGAGGCTCGTATCATATAAAGGATCCATATTTGTATATAGAGCAGAAATCCATGTAGTCGAGGATGGGATCCCTATTGGGGTACTCTGGGGTAACATTCAGACTTCTTGTATGCACTCACCAGGAGGTATAATCACATGGTAGGAAAGATATAGATGAGGTATGTCTATGTATAGAGGCAGAGGTGTATATAATGTCTATGTGACGTATCTAAATAATATTGGTGGCCAGCGGGAGGGATGTAACCCAATATGGGATAAAGTGTAACATTGGTGATCAGTGGAGGGCTTACCTGCACGGCGTCCAGCGTCCAGGGCACATGGAGGATGCTGGCGTCCGTGCAGGAAGCCGAGCCCTATAAAGGCGCGCCGCCCGGCGTCATCTATGGGCGGCGCATGCGCAGTATGATCACTGAAGCCCGGAAAGGAATGGGCGGATGTGGACAGTGCGAGCCGACATATAGGAGGAAGAATGAGTAGAAAGCAGCGTGGGAGAAGCGCTGGAGAAGGAAAAGAGGAGGGAGAGGAAGCATGTTAGTTAAAACAAAAGAGGGTAGTAGAGTGATGCGATGTTATTAAGTTTGTATTAGGTTATATTAAATTAGATGAAGAGGAATGGGCGAGAAGTTGGCATGCCTGTGTAAGTAATGAGCCCTATGAAATTAAAATTAGAGAAACATGCAGAATTAAAGATATATGTAGGCTTAGGTCGCAACATGCAGCATGCAGAGATTCAATGGAGGTCATGCATAAGGGAAGGGAATACATGCAGGGTATTTGTAATAACATATATAATCGAGTATGCATGTGCGTTGTCATATCTACCTGGACGAGCAAAATAATTCATTTAGCCTGAAAAGAACAGAAAACAGGTTATTGACATGTAGGTGATCAAGTAATACAGAAGTCGAAATCCCTATTCAGTCCTTTTGGTGATAAGGTGCCTAACGGGCTTCAGTGATCATACTGCGCATGCGCCGCCCATAGATGACGCCGGGCGGCGCGCCTTTATAGGGCTCGGCTTCCTGCACGGACGCCAGCATCCTCCATGTGCCCTGGACGCTGGACGCCGTGCAGGTAAGCCCTCCACTGATCACCAATGTTACACTTTATCCCATATTGGGTTACATCCCTCCCACTGGCCGCCAATATTATTTAGATACGTCACATAGACATTATATACACCTCTGCCTCTATACATAGACATACCTCATCTATATCTTTCCTACCATGTGATTATACCTCCTGGTGAGTGCATACAAGAAGTCTGAATGTTACCCCAGAGTACCCCAATAGGGATCCCATCCTCGACTACATGGATTTCTGCTCTATATACAAATATGGATCCTTTATATGATACGAGCCTCAAGCATATTAATATATTTTATATACTGTACTACCCCTAATGCTTTTGCCTTGTTTTTTGGTTACAGGGGCCCCCTACATTCTATATTGTACAGGGAGACTTACCTTGGATGTACTTTACAGCATTGTTTCAGATGATTTATAAGTACTATGCGAACATCTGTATATACCATGTATGTTATTCTCACTTATTCTATATTTCCCCCACATTAGGCCGTGAACAAGGTCTGAGTTGCAGACCGAAACGTTGGCCTATGGCTATGCACCATTAATTATGGATGGATAAATAAATACCTACGAAAACTTATCTTTAACCTGAGTGCCGTGGTCTTTTCATACATTCCTGATATTAACCTTACCACTGAGCACCAATATCAAAAATAAGAGGAGTGCCGACCAACTCTTGATCAATGTTCCACAGGATTGGCGCATAGCAAATGTGGTGCCAATATTCAAAAAGGGTCCAAAAATAGAGCCCGGAAACTATAGGCCGGTAAGTTTAACATCTGTTGTGGGTAAACTGTTTGAAGGTTTTCTAAGAGATGCTATCTTGGAGTACCTCAATGAAAATAAGCAAATAACCCCATATCAGCATCGCTTCATGAGGGAGCGGTCATGTCAAACTAATTTAATCAGTTTCTATGAGGAAGTAAGTTGTAGACTTGACCGTGGCGAATCAATGGATGTCATATATCTGGACTTCTCCAAAGCATTTGACACTGTGCCGCATAAAAGGTTAGTATATAAAATGAGAATGCTTGGCCTGGGAGAGAATGTCTGTATGTGGGTAAGTAACTGGCTCAATAATAGAAAACATAGGGTGGTTATTAACGGCACATACTCAGACTGGGTCACTGTCACTAGTGGGGTACCACAGGGGTCAGTATTGGGCCCTATTCTCTTCAATATATTTATTAATGATCTGGAAGAAGGTTTGCACAGTAAAATATCAATTTTTGCAGATGACACTAAACTGTGTAAAGTAATTAACACAGAAGAGGACAGTACACTGCTACAGATGGATCTGGATAGACTGGAGGCTTGGGCAGAGAAGTGGCAGGTGAGGTTTAACACTGACAAATGTAAGGTTATGCACATAGAAAGGAATAATGCAAGTCACCAGTACATACTAAATGGTAAAACACTGGGTAACACTGACATAGAAAAGGACCTAGGAATTTTAGTGAACAGCAAACTAAGCTGTAGAAACCAGTGTCAGACAGCTGCTGCCAAGGCCAATAAGATAATGGGTTGCATCAAAAGAGGTATAGATGCCCGTGATGAAAACATAGTCCTGCCACTTTACAAATCACTAGTCAGACCACACATGGAGTACTGTGTACAGTTCTGGACTCCTGTGAACAAGGCAGACATAGCAGAACTGGAGAGGGTTCAGAGGAGGGCAACTAAAGTAATAACTGGAATGGGTGGACTACAGTACCCAGAAAGATTATCAAAATTAGGGTTATTTACTTTAGAAAAAAGACGACTGAGGGGAGATCTAATAACTATGTATAAACATATCAGGGGTCAGTACAGAGATCTCTCCCATGATCTATTTATCCCAAGGACTGTGACTGTGACAAGGGGACATCCTCTGCGTCTGGAAGAAAGAAGGTTTGTACACAAACACAGAAGAGGATTCTTTACGGTAAGAGCAGTGAGACTATGGAACTCTCTGCCTGAGGAGGTGGTGATGGTAAGTTCACTAAAAGAGTTCAAGAGGGGCCTGGATGTATTTCTTGAGGGTAATAATATTACAGGTTATAGTTACTAGAGATGGGTCATTGATCCAGGGAGTAATTCTGATTGCCTGATTGGAGTCGGGAAGGAATTTTTTTTCCACTAAAGTGGGGAAAATTGGCTTCTACCTCACAGGGTTGTTTTTTTTTGCCTTCCTCTGGATCAACTTGCAGGATAAAAGGCCAAACTGGATGGACAGATGTCTTTTTTCAGCCTTATAAACTATGTTACTATGGCACTATGTTACAAATACAACAAAGGGCTGTCTACTATGGAGAACCCCTCTCAAGTGCTATAGGACATGCCAAAAAGTGAGATCATGGTATCTATTAGCTAAACCAAGAGTTGCATGCTAGCATTGGAGGGCACCCAAGGACATTAATCAATATCCCTTGATCTCAGAGGGTATCTAGTCATTCTTTATGGGACCAAGACAAGCTGTCTTGGTGCCAAAAGTAGGGGATTAAGATTGAGCTCCATTCACTACAATGCGACATGATAGCTGTTGGATGGCCGATCATTACCTTTTGACCCCATTCTACACCAATCCGTAGTGTTTTAATTTACAATATATACTGAATATTTCCTTGCACCCCATGGGGAGCGCCGTGGCCTCTTTAAACAGCTGATTGGTGGGCTTGTCAGGAGATGGATGTCCACCAGTCAGATATTGATGACCTATCCTGAGGTTAAGTCATTAATATTATACTCAGAGAAAAGGCCATTAATTAATCACTCAGTCAAGGGAATGTAATCTGAAAACAGTATATTTTTAGGTATAATTAAAGATTGTAAAGACGGTAACAACGTATTTTCAGATGATATTAGTCTCCCAGATATAAGCCTCTTCCCAAGTATTGTTGACTATTTGGAATTCATAAATATTAAAAAGATGTCAAGTTGTGTTTATGAAGCATAAAACAATTTTTTATTAACTGGACTATATCACATATTTTTGCTCCTGTTGTCCAAATACTTTGCCTGAATTCATCTTTACAGCTGTCGCAAATATACTCATATATAACACTAATTCTTCAGCTACGAGGAATCAGCCAGTTCCACTCGGCAGGAAAACATTAATCTGCTGCAGTGAGAGCACAACACATGTGTGGAGTCACTTAGAGCAAATTCCCATCCTCCTTCATGCTTTCTACGTGGAATGAAACAGGCAGAATTGCTGCATATCTATTATAGGGACACATCCATCAGAATGGGGCGGTTTATTAACCCCTTCACGATGTTATGTACAAGGGGCTCTCTCTGGCCACAGTGATGGTCTGACTGCGTTTACCCTGCTAAAAGTCCGAACAAAGAGGAAGTTGAAAAGCTAGAACAGGAAGTAGAATATATGAAACATCAGTTAAAGGGAATGTGTCAGCTTCAGCAAGCCCCAATAATTACAGTAATACATGTATAGAACACCTGCCATTGATTCTAGATGAGTAATTTGTATATCGACACACACCCCTATTCCCCTGCTGTGCGCCAACAAACTGGCCATGGAATGCACAGAGAGGACTCCTGTGGATAGAAAGCATAGAGAGGACTCCTGTCCATACAGAGCATAGAGAGGACTCCTGTGGATACAGAGCATAGAGAGGATTTCTGTGCATAGAGTCCATAGAGAGGACTCGTGTGCATAGAGAGCATAGAGAGGACTCCTGTGCATATAGAGGACTCCTGTGCATAGAGGGCATAGAGAGGACTCCTGTGCATACAGAGCATAGAGAGGATTGCTGTGCATAGAGAGCATAGAGAGGACTCCTGTGCATAGAGGGCATAGAGAGGACTCCTGTGCATGCAGTTCTCTCTATGCATGCCACAGCTGGTTTGTGGACACATAACAGGATTGGGGAATTACTGATCTGAAATCAATGACAGGTGTTCTATATGTGTATTATTTCTGCAGATGCTCAGCTAAATTCAAAGCCATTATATCAAGAGGGTGATGTGGATAGTGAACGTTAATAGCTTGCCTATATACCTGCATATATAGAATATCATCATAGGAATGTTCAAGGAAGCAAGGACAAATGGCACAAGGGAGCCATATTGTGTTTTGTAGGTCCCAGGGTAGGTTTTGTAGGTTTTATATTCATTTAGAATTTTAGAGAAATGTCTTCATTCTTATCTATTTAAACTTGTTAATATCAAAGCAACACAGTATAAATTTAGACAGACAGTCTTAAACAGTGCCAGATTTATCACGGTGGCCGATGCTAGATGATAAATTTGTTGCATCTTTAGACTGTATAGTCTAAGTTTATGCCATTTACAATTTGGCTTAGTTTTACACCAAAAATGCACCAAAATTTTGGCACATCTTTGCCACATGGAGGCACATTTAAGCCGCCACAGACTTCAATCTTATGATTTCAATCTTTGCACCACTCCTAGATATGCAGCAAGGGTAGGGTGAGGAGGGCTGAAAAAAAAATAAAAACGTATATTTAAAGGAGTTGTATAGCTTTTAACAAGCAATGGCCTATCTCAAGACTATCACTATCTGATCACCAGGGATTCAAAACCCCAAACACCCGCTGATCAGCTATTTCAGCATACCTCCAGCCCTGGAAGGCAGCACCAGAACTACACAGCTCTATCCACTGTATAGTGGACAGAGATGCATACTGCAATGCTGCCGACATTCATGTGATACCTCTGCTGTTTAGATAATGATGTTCTATTCTGAGGATAGGTATTGGAGAAAATGGGTCGGCACTGTGGTTTGCACGTGGTGCACACAACCAGGGAAGGCATCCCCCTAGTATATTTAGTGAAGAAGGACCGGCACTCGCTTTCTTGACAATATGAAGAAACGGAAAAAACACTCCGAAGACATACTGCTAGGGAACTTAGATTGTGAGCCCCATTGGGGACAGTTGGATGCTAATGTCTGTAAAGCTATATAAGTATAATATATACATACAAGTATATACATATACATACATAATATATACATAAAATAAATAACTTTTATTCAAAGTATAATAGCATCATCAGTGACTAGTTTCGGCTCAAGCCGGAGCCTTTTTCAAAGTGCAGAATGTGAGTGCCGATCCTTCTTTGCTATATCCTGAGGATAGGCCATTACTTGTAAAAACATGGACCACCCCTTGGAACACAAATCCGGTACAGTGGTCCCTCAAGTTACAATATTAATTGGTTCCAGGACGTCCATTGTATGTTGAAACCATTGTAAGTTGAGTAATCTGTTCCAAAGCCCCAAAATGTCATCAAAAATGAAGATTTAAGAGAAATAAGCAGACAACTAAGGCCTCTTTCACATTAGCGGCAGTCCGGATCCGGCAGGTGAAGGGTGCTGTCAGATCCGGACTGCCGCAGGGACATGTGTGGGGCTGGAACCGCGTTCCGGCCCCACACATGTCACACAGTACCATATAGAGACATACACACACATACACACAAACATATACATACTTACATACTCCAGGCAGGCAGGCCGCACGTCCTTACGCCCAGGAGGCGCGCAGCTATGACGATTCCCCACAGCGCCCTCTGCTGGGCACTGTAGGGAATCGTCATAGCGGCGCGCCTCCTGGGCATGAAGACGTGCGGCCTGCCTGCCTGGAGTATATAAGTATGTATGTATTTGTGTGTATGTGTATGTGTGTATGTCTGTCTGTCTGTCTGTATGTATGTGGTGACGGATCCGTCCTGAACTCCATTGAAAGTCAATGGAGGGCGGATCCGTTTACCATGTTGGTCACACCAAACGGATCCGTCCCCATTGAGTTGCATTGGGGGTCATTCCGGATCCGTCTTGGTGCGGATGCCTGGACCGGAGAGAAAATGGCAGCATGCTGCGGTTTGTTCTCCGGTCTGAAGACGGAACGGAATGCTTTCAGGAGCATTCCGTTGTCTTCAGTTCAGTTTTGTCCCCATTGACAATGAATGGGGACAAAACTGAAGCGTTTTTTTCCGGTATTGAGCCCCTATGACGGAACTCAATACCGGAATTTAAAAACGCTAGTGTGAAAATAGCCCAAGACAGATAAAACAAGTCCTTACATATAGCAGTCAGGAATAGCTGCTAACTAGCAACTAATACATCTATTTTACCAGAGAAGTAGCCTTGATTGGTTGGATCTGAATCTGAGACATTGTATGTTGAGTCTGGTTTCAACTTACGATGGGTCAGAAAAGAACATTGTATGTTGAAAATATAGTAGCCTGAGGCCATTGTATCTTGAGGGATCACTGTATATGTATACATTGCCCAGGCCATTACGTTACAAAGTTATTATTCATAAATTGGCAACAGAATCATTTCCAATATTAAATGCAGAAACAATTGTGATCAATGTACAAATAAATGCACTTCTGCAGTGCAGATTAAGTCACTATTCATTGCAGTTCAGTTCATATGTAAGTTGTACTATTAAAGCAATATGATTATGAATTTCCACAGTGAGGGTGATACCAATATCAATAGCTATGTAGATACATGTATGTATTTTCACCATATTTTCAGTGTCTTCTCCACATTGTGTTTCATTACTGTATTTTGTGTTATTTCCGTTTACAGTTATTTTATTTCTATGCTGATCCTCACTATTCAATAATTTACTCATCATATATAACGTATATTTGTAAGTGCTTCTTGGTAAAGCATGACTGCCTACGTTGGCATGTATAGAAAAAGAAATCTGGTGCTTGCTTGTATCTAGAATTTGTCCATATACTATAAATACTTTCATCCATGTAAAACCACTTAACATAAAGAATTTATTCAGAATTTGAAAATGCTACAATTACATAAATCTATAACTTAGAAAAACTTGATCTTATAAAAATGAAGAATCAATCAAAATTTCTTGTATGGAAAAAGTAAAGTACATGTGTTTGATAGCGCCATCTGGTGTCCAGGATATTGTCAGACATGAACTCTCATTGTGTGAAATTGAGTTTTGTGTTGCTTTTTCAGAAGCAAAAACAGAGTTTTCTGACTGGAATTCACTCTGATAGTTGTATTCAAAGGAGACTTAAAAGGTTTGTTAACATATCAATTAACATCTAAAATGGAAGTCTATTAAATTTCCATAGTTTCATGGTAAATTCAAAACTCAAAATAAAAATTCTTATTTTTCCCGTAATATTAAAATACCAGCTTTCATGGAATATACAAAATAAAATGTGTACCTTAAATGAAACTTTCATTAATTTTTTTTAGCTCCCCTTTTCCCCAAAATAAAAAAAAACCATAAAATAAAAAAAGATACACATCATACAAGGTAGGTATCACAGTGCGCAAAAATGCCTGTACTATTAAAATATAAAAAACATTTTGGTCACTTCTCCTCCCACAAAAAATTTAATAAAAAGTGATCAAAAAGTCGTACACACCTCAAAATGGTATCACTGAAAAATAAAGATTGCCGTTCAAGGTTTTTATTTTTGTTCAGAAATAAAAAATATGCATATGTGGTATTGCCGGATTTGTACTGGCCTGGAGAATGAAAGTAATTGGTCACTTTTATGGTATAGGAAACGCTGTAAAAACAAATCCCAAAAAACTTTTTATTCCCCAATTTAACCCCATTTATAATTTTTATTTCCTGCTTCTCACCACATTTTATGTAACTGTAAATAGTGCCATTACAAAAGGGCACCTTGTCCTGTAAAAAATAAGCCATCATACAGCTATGTGAACAGAAAAATAAAAAAGTTATGGCTTTGGGAGGGCTGGGAGTAAAAAACAGAAATGAAAAAATGGAAAATCACCTGGTCATGAAAGTAACCCTTTCATATGTAACTATTCTATGTAATTATTAACAAAAAAAAATTATGACGTCACTAAATATATATTCAGCTTCCTGTCCTTGTTCTTAAACTTCCTAGTCATTTTTAGCACAGCAGTTTTATGTTACTCTCTCTCAATCAGACCATAATTGTGGCCAGAAAGTGCCCCGTCGTAGTGGCTCAATTAGTACATCAGACATTATACTAATGAATGCAGTGCTCTTCTGTGGGCTTCTTTATCTAGGGTTAGCTGTTATACTGCTCTCCCAATTCTACATCAACTAGTATACTGAGGAATACCCTTTAGAAAACACCTTCCCCTTAGCAGTAAGCTGACAATGGATTAATCATCTATATAGTAGGTTATGCTGACTGCTACAGAAGGTCAATGTTTCATATTTCATTTTTAATTGTACTGTACTACGGAAATAAAAATAAAAACTGTCACTAATTTTATTTTCCAAGAATATTAAAAAATACCAATTTCTGGCGGAATTTCCCTTTAAAAACACCTGTCAGTTTTCTGTTTTATGCGCACATTAAAAAACTTGAGTAATTGTAATATTTGAAACCAGGGATAACCCCTGGTACTGCTTGCGAAGAAATATTGCTATCTCGGAAAGAGACCTGACCACATTACAGCAAAAACATTTTCTCTGTCCATTTGTAGCTATGTTGTGGCCTCCCTTACATTATGCCTGTGTCAACAGACACAAGTGGGCGTGATGGACCCTACTGACCTATAATCAGGTCAATGAAGTTCCTCTAAGGTGTCCACCGTTATGGTGGTTGATAGTGTGACATGCTACACTATTGATCCCATAAAAATGAGGGAATATGCAATTTAGGATCCTAACTTCAAAGCAGATGTGACCACTGTAAAAGCTGGTCAGCTAACAGGTGTTATACATCACCCACTGCAACTTAGAATTGGGATACCTGCCACATAAACTGCTGCTGTGAGAATATTTTTGGTGAGAACCTGGGCTGGAAGACCGTCTCAAAGACCCTGAGGTGTGTTTAGTTTGTGGAACCACCTGGTCAAGTTGCATATGGTAACAAATGTACATTTTTTAATAACCGTATTTTTTGCCCCATAAGATGCATTTTTTCCCCCCAAAAGTGGGGGGAAAATGCCCCTGCGTCTTATGGGGCGAATGCTAATGAGCACTTCCATTATGGAAGCGCTCATTAGCACCGAAGGACCAGGAAGCAGTGAAGACTCTGTACTCACCGCTTCCTGGTCCTCTGCTCAGCTGTCGGCTGTGCAGGGCTGCGCACAGCGTGAGGGCGCTCTTTGACCTCACGCTGTGCACGCCAGTTCACAGTGCAGGAGGAAGGCAGAGAGTGGTCGGCGGCAAGAGGCGGTGTCCAGGAGCAGGAGAGGTAAGTGATTATTTATTTTATAAAACAGGAGGCAAAGGGGGCTGATATAAAGTGGCTGGGGGCTGGTGAGAGGCAATTGGGGGCTCATAATGCTGCTGGGAGCTAATTTAAGGCTGCTTAGGGGCTAATGAGAGGCGATGGGGGCTAATGAGTGGTGCTGGGGGCTGATGAGAGGCTATGGGGGCTGATATGAGGCATGGGGCTCTTATCTGAGGTCTGATTGGGGGTCATTCACATAGGGGTCTGATTGGGGGTCTGATCTGAGGTCTTATTGGGGCTGTCAGCTTAGGTCTGATTGGTGGTCTGACCAGAGGTTTAATGAAAAATATTTTTTTCTTATTGTTCTTCTCTAAAATCTAGGTGCGTCTTATAGGGCGAAAGATACGGTAATCAGATGGTTTGGTCAATTCCTTTTACACAGCAAGTATTGTTCATTTCTAGTACTGATGAATGTATTACTTTTTTATTTTTAATATAAATTCTGCTATTAAATAATTCACTGTTATATCTACATAACACAAATGGTGCCTTTTAACTGCCTTGTACCTTTTTCCTGTTATTTCCTGTTTATATCTATAGCTAATTTCAATCTTTAAAATTCTTCTTGTCTGCTTCTTCTGGTCCTTGAGCCACCATTCCTTCTTTCTCTGATGGATCCTGTGGTATCAAGCGGGAGTACTTAAAGGGGTTGGCCACTTTCTCAGTATTTTTGACCAATGTGTGTCTGAATATATGGCGCTTACTAATAGCCTTCACGGTATATCCAGTGCCATTTGCTATATATTTCATAAGCTATGTCCCCTTGTTGGGCAGATCTTCTCTGCTGTCTGCATAGCAGGGTTGCAAACTGTCCAGAAATTTCTGGACAGTTCGTAAAAGTGGGCGACTTTTTTCCTGTTTCTGTGAAAAAAAATAGCTGTGTCCGTGATTTTTTTGAGGCTGGTGGTTCTTCAGTAGATTATTTTGTTGGTAATTATCATCATTTTACAGCTCACAGTAAGGGCTGGTAATGAGTTCTTATCAGGATATTGAACTGTAGCCCTGTATTACTTATAATCTTTGTGTCAGGACCGGCAGTCATTGCACCCGTTCTGCTGGTCCTGTCTCTGACTCTGGTGGCGAGGTGGTTGCCCGTGGTCAGGCTTCGTCCACTATTTCAGCAGGCTCCTCCTCCAGCCGACGGTCTCTGGCTGTGGATGCGTGTCCCAGGCAGGGGACGCGCGCGACGGTCATAAGTGCCAGGGACGTGGCTGGTGTGCACACTCGCTCGCGGCCTGTTACTGGTCGCCGGAAAACGCGAGCAATATAGTCTGTGTTTATTTTATTATTTATCTGGTATCTTATGAGTTAAGTTTTGTTCCTTGCTTTCTCCTCCCAGTCAGCTGGTTGGGTGGGGTCTGCTAGTTATTTAAGGACTTCTAATGTAAGCCTTGCTGCCAGTGTTTGGAGTTTCCTTGCTACTACCTGGTTTGTCATTTGTTGCTCTGCTATTTAGATTCTTGTTTGTTCTTTGACCCTCGGCGTGTTTTGTGAGTACTCTTGGCTTACTGATTTTGTTAGTGACGTACTCTCCTGGTTTTGACGTGGCTATCTGACTATCCATTTGTTCTTGTTTGTCTGTCTTGTTTGTTTTCCCTTCCCCTGCACTTTTTCTAGTGTATCTTGAGTCTTCAAGTTGTCGACTCAGGGGTTAGCCTGAGTAGGCAATAGGCAGGGAAAGGGGTTGGGATTTAGCTCAGGGATCACTTACCCCTTGTCTGTGTATCCCAGCCCTGACACTTTGTGTTTTTTTCAATTTGTCCGTAAAAAGTGTTGGCTGTCCTTAATTTTGGGATAAATTGTCCAGAAAAATGAAAAATTCTGGCTGGCAACCCTGCTGCATAGAGATCCTGTCCATGAGTTGGCCAGATACATCACCAAGCCTCTTCCATTCAAACAGACTGCAGATGCCCTAAACTCCCAACAGCAAGATGGCAGGTGGAATGGCCAGTTTAATATGTATTGGGCAGCTTAACTGCCCCAGAAACCTACTATGCCTGATACAGGAGAAAACCAATACCATAGCAATCAGGTATTGACCTATCCTACTCTCTCTATTGAAATAAACAGGAACGGATTGACATACCATTTAACAGACCATCTAATGTGTATGGCTGGTTAGAGGATAGCGGTGGACATTTGTATTGTTATATGCCAACATACCGTATTTTTTGCTTTATAAGACGCATATAATGATAACACGCAACTAGGTTTTTTAAAGAGAAAAATAAGAAAAATATATTGAACCAAAAGTTGTGCTTTTGGTGGGTTTTGAACTAATGGTGGTCTGTGGATGACACTGTTAAGGGCGATCTGTGAATGACAAACTGTTATGGGGATCTGTGAATGACACTGTTATAGAGGATCTGTGGATGATGCACTGTTATGGAGGATCTGTGGATGATGCACTGTTATGGGGGGGATCTGTGGGTGATTTATTGTTATGGGGGATCTGTAGATGACGCATTGTTATGGGGATCTGTGGATGACGCATTGTTATGGGGGATCTGTGGATGACGCATTGTTATGGGGGATCTGTGGATGACGCATTCTCATGGAGGATCAGTGGATGATGCACTGTTATGAGGATCTGTGGATTACACTGTTATGGCGAATCTGTGAATGATACACTGTTATGGGGGATCTCTGGATACACACTGTTATGGGGGAATCTGTGGATGACACTGGATGGCAGCTGCTCTGCCAGCTTTATTAATGAAGTGGGAGGAGTATGACCGAGTGAGTGAAATGACGCTGCCGGCCTGCCCACTGCTTTGATAGTGAGTACTACTACAGACAATTAGTTTAGCAAAGCAGAGCCACTGCTTGAGGATGAAATGTATAGACTTTACATGTGAAGACCACTGTGAGCAGGGCCTGGTGTAATGGAGTACAGTGACTGCATCAAGCCCCGCTGCCAGTGCAACAGCAGTTGCCGGCCTCCAGCCCTTCCTCCCACCCTATGTGATAGAGCTTAACTGTAACTGGTACATCGAAGGCTGCTATGTCTATGAAGCACAGCACAGCCTGTGGTGTGTCAGTCATGTAAAATTGGATTATTCCCTTTATAAAATGTACTGCCATTTTTCAAAAAAGTGCATCGTATAAAGCGGAAAATACAGTAAGTTTCTGATATGTGTCTTAATTAGACAGTGTTGTCAAAACTGTTTGTTGGAGATATACATCAAGATTATACTCCTGCAAAAATACTTTAAAGTATGTCACTGTATAGTGCCATTGGCCTTCTGTCTAGTGCAATTTCCTATACAATTTTAAAAAGGTACACTAGAACATTCCACCCAAGATGACACTATTTTAGCCTTTATAAGGTGAATGGGGAGATTTTTGGCTTATCTGTTGGGAGCTTTCCTGACGCATAGAAGAAAGAACATAATGAGATGTGAACATACCTTAGCCATGTATTCCTAATCCACCCATACACACTAGATTGGTTGGATCCAACAATGATCTAGATGGTTCCTCTTAGAGGGGACATGAATTAGGCTTTGTCTACTAGGCCTCCAGTGGAATAAAGTGGTCATTTTTTCCTACTGTAAAAAATAAAGCATTCCTTGTGGTATAGATTTTTTACTGTATCCATCTGTGAAGGAAAAAGAAGCAGTCTAGGCTTTTCCTATGCAATGAGGAAAACAACAGCAAATGCCATAAAATGACACTTTTGGCATACACCTGGTGCATGAGGCCTATGGATATGTTCAGCTTTTGTGCCAGGAGCTATCCCAATGCATACACCAAATACATTCACAAAATGAAGTGTGACCAGATCCTACAACAGCATTTGTGTTTGTGGAGAATTACCTCTAACCACTGATGCTTTATGTTCCAGAATGCTTTTCCCTGACACCTATTCGTGCATTACGATTTTTTTCCCTGTCCATTACCCAGCAACATGGTTATGAATTAATGTATTGTACGTATGTATTGAAGTGTCTTAAAAGTTGGAGACTTCTATCTTCACACATTCTTTAACAGCTTTGTAAAAGGCACATTAAAAATGACCTCCATCTCACAGGCCATCTCCTGAGGAATTTATCTTATCAGTAATCACACTGGGCGCTGATCTGTTTTACCTTAACTTCCTTAATAGAGCTGGGTCAGGGAGAAATAAACAGTGGTTGTCTTCTCTCCAGAAGAGTGCTTAATTATCTTCTGTAATTAGTTCTAAACACACTTAACATTGTATACTCGGCTTCACTTTACATTCATCTTCTCACCCTGTAAAGTAATGCAGATCTTTCATTCCACGTTGGACCAACGTAAAAAAGTACAAAAAAAAACAATCTACTGTAAGGTAATATAAAATAATGACGTTCCAATTAGTAAAGTAATTAATCAAGAAGTAAAATGTGTCTTTCTTATTAAATAGCTAGATTTCTACCTATACTTGAATCTTCTGATACAAGCTTGCTTGTACTAAACTACTACTTTAAAGGGGTGTTCCCAGAATCAACACTTAGTGACTATCCACAGAATATGGGACTGATGAAGATAGTAGCAGTAGTAGGACAGCACTCGATCCGTCGGTTGCACTGCACGGATTATTATTCAAGGAATCCCAGCAGGCGTATTTCGCTCAGCTTGGTGTATGCTGTATTATAACCATTATAATAAAGCATACACCAAGCTGAACGAAATACGCCTGCTGGGATTCCTTGAATACTGATGAAGATAGTAGAGCGCTCGATGTGACTATTTCTGTCAGTCCAACAGATTTCGAATGGAGTAGTAGTCCTCATAGTTGACTGCCTCTCCATTCAAGCAAGTGGCAAGGAACCCGTTTCTAGTGATCGGTCAGGGTCCCAGGCACTTAATAATGGATATCTGTGCTGTACGTAAACTTTTATGCCATATGCTGGTAATAGTACAATTTATATACTTACGATTACACCACTTTCACTCAGCCGTGATCATCTGCATTTTAGCATATTATGGCCACAAAAACCCAGGTCTCTCAGGGATGGAGCAAACTAAATTTAGATCACTATATGGCTCTATGGTGACCTAAGTTTGGTTCTGTAGAACAGCAGGGGGTCTATGTTACATAGAATGAAGACTAAAATGTGTCTATATTACAGCTTTGTGAAGATGACTTTAGACTTTTTGTTTACTCCAGTGTCTTCCACACTATTTTGCTAATGTGGTTCATCAAGTCTGGAGATGACTACTAGAGATGATTGAATGCATTATATACCAATTGTACTTGTTATGAATTTTCCAAAAGATTCTAATTTTGTTGAATCTGAAACTTTTGTGATTCATTCAACACAAATTGTTCAAAACGGTAACCACCATTTTACAGATCAGAAAACAGAGAAGAAGGAATTGGCCACTAAAAAAGGATTGGTTTGTGGACTGTTTCTTAATTTTATTAAATAGGCTGTTTGTTGCCACTAGCTACCATCCATTCACCCGTAGCCATATAATTTGCTGCTTTGACATTACTAATGATATCTTTGTATTAAGTAGCTTGAAATAGGGTTAGATACAGTCCTAGAGACCTCAGAGTGTCACACACAAGTTTTCAGGGCAATTTCACCAATTTGAATCTGACTCCCAAAACCATTTTTGGAAACTCTGCTCATCTCTAACTATTTTCTGGTAAGGCAGAGCTTAGAGCTCATGCACACAGTCTTATAATGCATTTGTGTTACACAGATCTTTAATCTAAAATCTCACAGAAATCTATACTTATACTATACTCTGTAAGTCTCTGTTTCTAGAAGGGGGCATAAAGGGATTTTCCATATTCCATGGGAAATACCACATTGTTGAAATATTCTCCCCTAAATAATTATTTCTATGGCAGAATTTGGTATCTTGTGGAGGCATCATGTGGTAGTACACGGGGTACCTCTAACTCTATAATGGTGGAATGTAGGGACTCTGTGTACTGCTGTATGACTTTGCCCACGCTGATTTAATTTAAGGTTCTGCACTCTAAAATGTTCACCAAGCTATTGGAGGAGTAGAAGCTAGTAATGATTCAAACATTGCTGTGCACATTGTTTTAATGCTTATAAAGTTATGCAGGGGTTTTATATTGATGACCTATCCTCAGGATAGGTCATTAATATCTGATTGGCGGGGGTCCGAGTCCTGGCACCCTCGCCAATCAGCTGTTTGAAGAGAAGGCAGCGCGCATGTGAGCACTGCTTCCTTTTCAAGATTACACTGCGTATCATCTTGCTTATAGCAGTGGCACTATGTAATAAAAGCTCATCCCATTGAAGTGAATGGGATGAGCCCTTGCATGCCACTTCAAGTGAGACTACAAGCAGTGCAATTCTGAATAGGAAGCAGCGCCGCCTCCTCGTCAAAGTACTGATCGGCAGGAGTGCCAGGACTCAGACCCTCACTGATCAGATATTGATGAACTATACTGAGGATAGGTCATCAATATAAAACCCCTGCACAACCCCTTTAAGTAACTTACCCTGGAACATGTCTGATCATATTGTGTGCTTGTTAGATGTCCTTTTCAATACATACATACAGTGCTCCTCAGTATACATACAAAGTGCTCCTCAGTATATAGAGTTTTGAACAACCCATGATGCTTGCCTATAATGCAAGAGTCACAAAGCCGTAGCATTATATTATTAAACCTCTGTTTGCGACTTCTGGGTGCATACCCTGGTACCTCTTCGCTCAGTCTCTCGACTTCTCATCGGGATGGTGATGTTCAGTAATTTCAAAGGGGCTTTGGCCACCACGGTCGCTGGATCTGACACTACCAGAATCCTTCCTGTGATATGTTCAAAGGAAAAGTCCATCAGATGAAGCCTCGCACTGTGGAAGATTTGAAGGAAAACATCCGATGTGAAATTGCTGCTGTTACTCCAGATACAGGGGTGGGATTCAAATTTTTAACAACGGGTTCCCTACTCAACGGCGGACACACAGCGTCATGATGTTTACGTATACATCCACCATATATATGCAACACACATAAATACACCATATACATGGTACACATACATAAATACACCACATATACACTACACACACATACCATCCAACTTTTAAAAAGCCTAAGGAGCTAAACTATGGAATGCAAGCGCTCATCATCAGCTGCTGCCGCCAGAGCCCCGAATCGGGATTCAGGCGGTAACACAGTTCTCCGATCTGGCTGTAATTTTAAAAACCGGATCTGGAGAACCTGAGGGAAATGGCCGAATCTCATGCCTGCCCAGATATGCTTGCCGATACGTTCAGGAACATGAAGTACTGTGTGGCAATGTGTGTGGCAGAAAACAGAGATCACGTCTAGGATCTCATGTGATGCAATCTATTACACATACGTTAAAGAATGTGCAGTATTTTTTTGGTTCAAATCGCTTTATCCTAACGGGAGTACAACAGAATATTCAGGGCCTCTTTTAAAAGAATGAATCTCCCTGTAAATACTACAGATATAGTAAAGGTAGACTGTTAATTAACATTTTCCTCACAGTTGTTGCTGGGTGAGGACACAACCGGCTGAATCTACAAGCATTGTGTAGAACTTCAACATACTGTTGCTAACCCTTATTTTTATAGATTATATATATATATATATATATATATATATATATATATATATATATATATATCTATATCCCATATCTCCTCCTGAAGAGAAAGGATATACAATATTTGCTGGTTTGCATTTCATACAGCAATAAAACACAGCTCATGTCGTGTGTTCATTTACTATTCACACTATCAGAAAACAAACATACAAGTAGGATAGTAAGTTTTCAAGTATGTGTTGAGTAGTGATAGAGGGAAGATGTAAATGAACATGATAATAGGATGGATGCCTTATCTCTGCTATAGGACCTGAAACAGAGTCCGCATCTGGATTATCTATGGTGCATGGCTGCTCAACCATCAGCAACATAGCAATCAACAAGCCCATTACATTCCTCCACATCTCCTGTGCTGCCACTTAGCATCTCGCTGATCTCCATGTTATGGCTTGGCCAGAGGCAGGTTGGTAATATAGGATGGGGGAAGTGAGTGCAGAAACAAAATATTGCTCTTCTAACATGGGTGTCCATTACGCCAAGATCCCTTCTGGCGCCAGCAGGTAATCTACAAAGCTTTCCCGTGGGTCCCAAAGGGGACAATTTCCACTTGAAAGTTTGGAGGATTCAAGGTATTTCATCTAAACAAGCTGCAATAAGCTGTTTGCACCTCTAGTGTGACCTTCACTCATAGTCTTTGTGCCTGCAAGTGGGGTTTCATGTATAATGAGTAGTGATGTTTTTAGACAAAGTGTCCTAGAAGGCCCTCTCACTGGGGTTAGAAGAAAGTACATACAAATAAAAAGTCAATATTATTATTATTAGTTTCCTATGATAATGAATTAAAGAGATTTTCCAGGATTAAAAAAAAATAAAAATGAAAGGGAGTGAGCAGCTTCTAGCATGAGAGTTTGAATGCTCCTAGTGCTGGGATCACAAGTGTCCATGCATGTTCTCTACACCTGCAAGTGCCCAGGTCCTCAGCTCTTCCTTTCTGCTACTGAGTGACAGCTCTCATGTCTAATCACGATACCGAGAGAGGCATTGCTCAGAGCAGAGGGCAGAGTTTGGGGTAAAATCAATGCACAAAGCCCTGGGCACTACAAATGAAAAAACATCACTTAGGCTGTTGCAATCCAGGAGCATTAAAACTTTGATTTCTCAGTCATTCAAGAAGCATGACCATGCACATAAGTATGTGTACACTCCTCTCCCCCTTGCCTACACAACACTGTCAGCAGTTTTGAGGGGTCAAACCTGCTGACAGACTCCCCTTACCCTAACAGTAGGATATTATTTATCTCTCTTGATTATATAGCACCAACATATTCTGCAGCGCTTTACAGACATTATCATCATTTGCTGTCCCCAGTGGAGCTCACAATCTAGATTCCCTTTCATGTCATATCTTTGTTGTGTGCAGGGCCGGCCTTTGGGGTGTGCGACCCGTGCGGTTGCACAGGACGCTTCACTCCCGGCCAGTTAAGGGGGCGCCCTGCCAGAGCGCCCCCTTAATGGCCCGGCCTGCTCCTGTACAGCGTCTTGTGCCCCCCCCTCAGACCTCAGATCAGCC
Source organism: Rhinella marina (assembly GCA_900303285.1). NCBI lineage: Eukaryota > Metazoa > Chordata > Amphibia > Anura > Bufonidae > Rhinella > Rhinella marina. The sequence continues at coordinate 52,275 of ONZH01013330.1, forward strand.
CACCCAGCCACTTACCTGAACATACTTACCGGCGCGCTCTATGACCTGACGCAGCATCAGATCATAGTGTGCGCCAGCAGGGAAGATAGTGGAGCGGGGAACCTGATGGCAGCGGCAGCGCAGAACAGGTAAGTATGTTTTTTTAAAGTGGGCTGATCTGAGGTCTGAGGGGGGGCACAAGACGCTGATCTGTGATCTGATGGGGGCACAAGATGTTGACCTGAGGTCTGAGGGGGGCACAAGACGCTGGTCTGAGGGGGGCACAAGACCCTAATCTGAGGTCTGAGGGGGGCACAAGACCCTGATCTGAGGGGGGCACAAGACATTGATCTGAGGTCTGATGGGGCACAAGACGCTGATCTGAGGTCTGATGGGGGCACAAGACGCTGACCTGAGGTCTGATAGGGGCACAAGACGCTGACCTGAGGTCTGATGGGGGCACAAGACGCTGACCTGAGGTCTGATGGGGGCACAAGACGCTCACCTGAGGTCTGATGGGGGCACATTGTGTTGATCTGAGGTCTGATGGGGGCACAAGACGCTGATCTGAGGTCTGATGGGAGCACAAGATGTTGATCTGAGGTCTGAGGGGGGGCACAAGACGCTGGTCTGAGGGGGGCACAAGACTCTGATCTGAGGTCTGAGGGGGCACAAGACCCTGATCTGAGGTCTGAGGGGGGCACAAGACCCTGATCTGAGGTCTGATGGGGGCACAAGACCGATCTGAGTCTGGGCAAACGAGTCTGATGGGGCACAAGACGCTGATCTGAGGTCTGATGGGGCACAAGATGTTGATCTGAGGTCTGATGGGGCACAAGGCGCTGATCTGAGGTCTGATGGGGGCACATTGTGTTGATCTGAGGTCTGATGGGGGCACAAGACGCTGATCTCTGGTAGTACCACATTATCAGTACTAGTGTTATCTGTGATTTTACACAGGACTGCAGGTAACACTACTACATTTTCTATACTCAGATAGCCATCACTGTGTTACCTCTACAGTTACAAAGGACTGCAGGGGACATCTACTATATTATCTATACACAGATAGTTATGACTCTGTAAGGGGGCCCTCTGAGACTTTATCGCCCAAGGGCCCACCTGAACCTGGAGCCGGCCCTGGGCTGACGTCACACATGCGCAGAAGGACTCAGAGGGTGGTAGGGGAAAGTTAGCGGCTGCACTGCTGTAAGTAAGTGCCCCCAAACAACGTGATGACGGGGGGGTGTTTAATTGGGAGCGGGACTATATACTTAAGGCCCCATTCATATACTTAAGGCCCCATCCATATACTTAAGGCCCCATCCTTATTTTATATACTTAAGGCCCCATCCTGTATAGGATAATAGAGATGGCAGTCATGGCACACATAACTCACACATGATTAAACACCAGTGAGGGGTTTAGTGATGTGAGCTATGTGTGTGCCATCTCCATTATCCCATACAGGAAAATATAGTGACAGTATTAAAAGTCAGACTGTATAGAGCTATAAATACAGTGCAGAGATATATAGAGAATAGTGTGATATAGGACAGTATAGAGAGCTATAAATACAGTGTAGACAGTCCTATATCACTCTATATATCTCTACACTCTATTTATAGCTCTATACTGTATGACGTTAGTACTGTCAATATATTTTTCTGTATGGGATAATGGAGATGGGATGGCACACATACTTCTTTAAGTAAATGTATATATAAATGGGGGGGGGCGCTGAGAGAAAGTTTCGCACAGGGCGCCATCTACCCTAAGGCCGGCCCTGGTTGTGTGAGAGGAAATCAAAGTACCTGGAGGAAACACTGGGAGAACATACAAACTCCATGCAGATGTTGTCCTTGGTTGGATTTGAACCCAATTCTGTAAAGCACTAGTGCTAACCACTGAGCCACCGTGATGCCCCAAAGCAGAAAATAATGCTCCTCACCTAATAGATCCCTGGCTGCTCTGGTCGTGAGGGTCTCTGCTGGACGTTGACATGCCATACAGCCACATGACTACCATGAGAGGCCAATGTTTGCTGGAAGTGTTCAAGTGGATGTACAGCACATCACTATTAAAGAAAATGAGTTATGGCTGTGGCCCTGCATGACTGTATTCTTTGTACAGTACAGTAAATGTGTTGCTGGTGAAGAGAAGTAGACTATTGAGCCAAGGTTAACATACTTTGATATAAGAGTCCATGCTGGACACTGACATGCCATATAACCACGTGACTACCCTGAGAGGCCAGTGTTTGCCTACCATGAGTGGGTGTACAGCACTATTAAAGAAAATATGGCTGGAGCCCTGCATGAGTGTATTCTTTGTACAGTACAGTAAATATGTTGCTGATGAAGAGAAGTAGACTATTGAGCCAATGGTAACATGCTTTGATACGAGAAACAGTGTAAAAGTTAATACTGACATAATCACAGAGCCCTACCTAGTTGGAATTTATGTCATTTATATAAGTCTTTAACTTTATCACAATTTGCATGCTAACAGATGAGACTGGACATTTTTGGAGCACCTTATGTCAGTAGTTTACCCATACCTCCCAACTTTTTGGACGTTCAAAGAGGGACACTTATGGTTCATTGTTTGAAAGATCCATTTTCCCTGCATATCTATACACTTCAATAGTTCTTTCTCACGAAATAGCACAAAAATGATCTGAATATAGAAATTTCTAAAATTCAAATTGCATCAAATAATGAAATAATATACAAGGAGGGCTCAAATATACAGAGAGGAACCAGACAAACACTTTCTGGATCAATATTGTAAATGCAAAAATGAAAATCTATACCTCAGATCAAAAATAGGGACATTTATGGAGCAAAGAGGGACAGGGTGACTTGGGTCAAAAAGAGGGACACTTAGGAGGTCTGGTTTACATTAACCTAATACGTTTTATTAACGTGCTGCTGGTTTGGTGCCCAGGCATGAATTTATTTCTAAATGACCAGAAAAGAAGATGCAAGGAATTTTGTACTGATTATTATTCTGAGGAGATAGTGAAGATTATCAAACCTGAAAGCGAGCATATAAATAAATTGGATCCAACACTGACCTCCAGGCATGGTGAGAAGCATCAACTTTGCCTAGTGCTAGTCAGCAACTTCTATTGTAAATGTTGAAATTAATGTTTTTTAACGCCTAATTGATAACAATGACTTTTACAGTGGCATGACCAATTAATATGTAAGACAAATATTTATTTATCATTCACTTTTTGCAGGGAAATGATCATTTTGAGTGCATGGTAATAAGCCCACTGTGACAATAAGGGTACAGCCACACGTCCAGGCTTCTGGATGCAGTTTTAGAAGCCAAACCCAGAAATGAAGTAAAAAGAAGATGAGAAGTCATATTTGTCCTTTATACTTTTTCTACTTTTATGATCCACTACTGATATTTTCTCTCCTTTTATGAACCACTCCTGATTTTGGCCTCCAAAACTGCGTCCCAAAATCTGAATGTCTGGTCGTACCCTAAATAGCCAGTGTAAAAGGAAATTTAGATGAAACAAATATGGTTCAAATAAAAACAAGTGATAAGGTTATCACCTATCACTGATCAGTTGGGCATCCATAACAATTTCATGTATACTATTTGTATATTTCTTATAATATGTGACTTGTAAACAGGCCTTTAATGTGTAAGCCCAGTCTAAGGTTTACTAGGCAGACACACTGGCTTTCTTAAACTCTGGGATTTACTATGTCTTCATTGGAGGTCTGACAGTTCATTCGTTCAAGCAGAACTGGCAAATGAGTAGCTGCGTAAAAGTGACTATGATTTATTTGCATTAGGAGGAATAAAGGTCTTTCTGACTGCTATTTATTATCAGCCATTCCTGACATAGTGCTGAATCGTCAGGTCAGTGCCTAGAGAGGACAAGCTGCTAACCTCCATTTCTGGAGGAGTGCGTTGTGAATTACTAATACTGGACTCAATGTGAACTTGTTTAACTGGAAAGTTATAGAAACTGTGAGAGAAGGTGGTAATGATTATAATAAATCAGTTGCACCACTTCCTTATCCCTTATGTGTCAGAATAAAGAGTAATTTACATGAGTATATGGGCAGGACCTCCACTCTTGTCCTGTACTATGTATGTTATTTTAGTTAGGAGTTTTAAGCAGGGTCTAAATCCCAGAAACGGAATCTCTGTAATCTTTTAATTTGCTTATATTCCCCTGGTGCATCAAGTTTCAACCAAGGAGCCGTAAATAGTATTGTAAATGTCCAGTCTAATGAAGGATAGCTGAATTGCATGCCTATAGATCATATATGTAAATGTTGTGCGGCTATGTAAGCTATAAAGCTCCCATGCATAATAAGTGTTAAATAGTGAGGTTTTTTTTGCTTGCTTGCTTATATATCTTATTTCAAAATTCAATGCTCTACTCAAACAAACTCATATGCTCATGCTGGTCCGTGTGATGTTTCAAGCCAGTGTGACAAACAGATACTTGGTATTGTGCAATTTGAATTTCCAATGTAAACCTTCTTTTCAGATTCCAGCTAAGCCAGAGATGACCCCAAAAGACTATCTGCAAGGCTTTCATGCATGGCTGTATGGATTATTTTGGATGCTGTATTTATGTATATATATACAGAGAGAGAGATTGCTTCAAGGGCAGTATAGCTCCATACAGGGGCAGATTGGCCATAGACCCTACAGGGAAAATTCCTGGGGGGCCGATGCCCAGGGGGCCACCCAAGGCCTCCTCATGGCTTCCAGTCGGGTACATAGTGATCTCATGTTCTCAGCTTAATTAATGCTGGAAGCACCAGGCACTTATGCATCTGGCCAACGGCGGCAAGTGCCTTCCAGAACTCAACTTTATCACTATCCTCAGAACAATGATACGGTTAAATATTGTGGTGAGCACTGTGTACAGCACTGTGGTGTTTGATTCTGTTGAGGCAGTATATTGTGCTGTGGTATTGGGTTCTGCTGGGGTGGTATTTTGTGCTGCAGCACCCCCCTACTTCTGTTGGCCCTGTCTACTTGTGTTGCCCCACCTTCTGTCAATTCGGAACCGCCTACAACATGGGGCCACTTTTAGGTTTTTTTTCAGGGCCACTTTAAGTTACCAGTCCACCCATGGCTCCATACATACAAAATCCTACTGAGCACACTGTGATCATTTTTGTGTCGGGTCTGTGCAGAATCTGGCAAGAACCCTGAATACATCTAAAATTAGAGGCATATACAGTGAGGACTCTATATGAACCATCTCACTATGGAAAACCACCATTACAGCTTTACAGTTATTGAGTATGTTATACTTAACCTAATTTTTGTGATGTACAGTATATACCTCAGACTCCATATTCTTAACCAGGTGAATATCAGTTGTTAGGTAAATTGGAATTTGGCTGGCAACTATCTTCCCATGCACAGTGTCCATGAACTTCAAGTTACGCCTCTGGATACAGAGATTTTTTTGACTGTTCAAAGTTTTTTTTGACTGTTTCAGATTGATGACCTATCGTCAAAACAGATCTTCAGTATCTGATTGGTGGCGGTCTGACAGCTGGGACCCCTGCCGATCAGCTGTTTGAGGAGGCCCTGGAGTTCCTTACAGCTTACCAAGCACAGCACCATACATACTATAGCGGCTGTGCTTGGTACTGCAGCTCAGCCCCATTCACTGGATTGAGACTGAGCTGCACTTAGGCCCCCGTGCCCAATAAACGTGAAGTCACTGGCCTGGGTTAAGCTGTTAGAATGCCAAGGAGCTCATCAGAGTGCCGCAGCCTCCTCAAACAGTTTATAGGCAGGGATCCCAGTTGTCGGGCCCCCACTGATCAGATACTGATGACCAAACTTGAGGATTGGTCATCAGTATAAAAGAATCAGAAAACTCCTTTAACATCTATGATCATTGCTATGTATTCACAGGTTACAGTTACATCACATCAATTTTGCAAAATATATGACGGAAAAATAGCTTTAACCTTAATGTGTGAATATATTCTTGCAGAACTAGATGAATGAATGGATTGCTGGATGGATAGATAGATAGATAGATAGATAGATAGATAGATAGATAGATAGATAGATAGATAGAATTATAATACAGGTAATATTGCATATTCTATCTTTATTGCACCTGTTGTGTTACATGACTATGTGCATTATCCTTGTAATGTGATAGTGTGTTTATTATCCTTGTTTGTGACATCAGCTTCATTAGTCATTAGTTGTGACATCATTGTTCATCATCCCTTTTCTTTGTCATCATTTGTACTATCCCTATTTTGTGACACTGTTGTGTGCATTCCCATACTGTGACATCACAATTAATTTCCTATGGCTTTGTTACTATTCACTATGTGTGTCATCCCTGCAATTATCGGGAATGAGAATTTGTAAAAATCCTCATTACAAATAATTGACGTGTGGAAATGTGCTACCGATCACTCGAAGGTATATGAGATACAGTGGTTGCAACTGGTCTTGACAGCTGGTGCCTGAGGTGGCCCTACAGTTCTTCCTACATAAGCAGATACCAGAACTAATTGCAAGGTGTAGACTCATCTCATAGTCTTGCACAGTGTCCATGAACTTCAAGTTACGCCTCTGGATACAGAGATTTACAAAGCAGAATGTACCAGGATATTATTACAAATTAGCTCAAAAATTTACATCTATTGCAAGTTTGTAAAACTTTTTTAGTCTACATTGACAGATCTGGGATTTGTCATGGAACACTGCCAAGATAAGTTGTCAAATGCACTAAATTATTAAAAACATGCAAAATATTGGTGTACAATACATATACACCACTAACAAGATACAAATTTCCCTCAAAAGTTTCTCATTAATTAGTGCATAACATGCAATGGTGCAGTGCTGTGGTAACAATGATCTTCTGTGGCATTACTGTTCCCATTAAAGCAAGAATATATCTTACATGACATTTCAGCAATGAGCAATGATAATAATTAGCCTTCCTGATGATTTGCTGTAGATCCTGAATGTATATATTTATCTTCAAGTAAGCCTTTTTATATTTAGTTTTACTGACTTTGCTGCATTTTTTGTTCATTATTAAAGATAAAGTTATGAAGAAACCCTTTCCAAAAAGTTAAGACATTTGAAGGAATGTGACTTATTGCTCAGATTGTGCTAGTCTGGATTTGCTTGGCTGGCTATCTGTCTTTCTAGAAATCACTGGTAGATAAGGTGAGATCTGTCTTAACTAGGAACAAAAACAATTCCTGTGCCCAACTAATTCATCACTGCCCAGTCACATTCCTCCTTAACACATCCTCTAGAAAAATAATTTTACTGCAAACGAAATAATTTTGGTAATACTACTTCTACACAAGAAAACTGTTCTGCTTATGCACTATATAAGAAAATATTCATTCCATGCTAAAGCAAATTAATCATTTAGGAGTAAACTACAACCAAAAGAACCACCAGAAGAGTAATTACTTAAATAATGTTATACAATCTTCAATTCTTTCATTAAAGAACTAAGCAATCAATATTTTAATAGAAAGCATATGACATGTGCAACCAGGGGCGTACATAGAAATCATGGGGCCCCATTGCAAAACTCAGTATTGTTCATCCCCCTAGGGTGGCCAGAGGCGCAGGGCCTAGACGGACACAGGGATGTCCTTTTGAACAGCTCATGCTCAGACAGCAGCACTGTGCAGTCTGAGCATGAGCTGCAGGGAAAAAGTCACCCTACCTCCCCTGCAGCTGACAGAAGTTGATTTTACCTTAATTTTTAAAATCTCCATTGGGCTGCGGTTTCAGAGGGGGTGAGGTCTGACCAAATTATGGCATGGCTTAACGGAGCCAGGGGGCGGGGTTTTACAGTCCGTCTTTTCAGGGTGGCCTGAGTGGCCACTCTAAGCCCCCACCCCACTCCTGTGTTGGTATATATATACTACCAATACAGAGGGGGGCAGCATCATGTATACTACATATATATGCTGCTGATAATTTTATAGAGGACAATATGTGCCCCAAGCAGCCCCCACCCACCTCCTTGCTGCTGATGCTTAGTGTGTCCCAGGCAGGAATGGAGGCTGCCTAAGGCACACTGTCCTCAAAATAAAAAGCATCAGCAGCACCCCATGAACTCTTCTTGCTGCTGGGGAAGTCTTTCCAAGCAGCACACATATCCAGAATCCCCCCGCCCCCATGCCTTGTTCCAATGCCCAGTCATCTCCCCCCCCCTTCAAAAAAAAAAGTAATTATCAGTTTTCCTTATCTGATGTGGGTCGGATAGTTACACTTCAGGAAGCTAGTGCAGTACCTGCATCAGAAGTCCGTACTCTGGTGTCCCGCCCACTCAGTTCTGAGTCTGTCTGATGTGCTAGGCTAGCCAATCAGCAGCAGGCTATTAGCACAGCTAAATACTAATTGGCTAGTCCTGCGGCCAGTAGACAGGCAGAGGCAAGACAGCTCTATTGTATGGAGCTGTTACTTCAGGAGCCAGCAGAGGGACAAAAAGTATGTAAGGTGGAGAGGACCCTGAGGACAGGGGAAGCAGGGCCGGCCCAAGCCACAGATTAGGACGCAAGATGGAAGTAGTGCTGGCTGCACAACAGCAGTCATTATTGTAAGTGTTTAATTAGGGGGCGGGGCCTTCCATCCACTCTGGGTCCCCCTCCCACGGGCCCCATAGCAACCGCGTGGTCTGCCTCTATTGGCAGTACGCCACGGTGTACAACATGTATGTGGTCTTTCTCAAGCCATTTCTGAAAAGAAAAAAGGTCCACAACCATTACCTAATCCTCCAAGCCCACAACCATTACTTAATCCTCCAAGCCAGAGAGCACCACAAGGACAAGTGACCACTGTTTACCAAAGTTTAGGTTGACTCATCTTCCAAGGTACAAAAATACACCTTGGAAAGTCTAACATACACATAGGCAAGGTAAATATGAAATTGAGATAGTATTGAGGGAATAATGGTACACACACTTTCACCTGTCAGTGTTGTAGTGCTTGTATAAGTATAAAATCACCAGCGCTGGGATAAAAATGAAATTAATGATGATAACAACAATAAGTAACAATTGGTATTCCACCTGTTAAATGGATGCAAGTACAAATACAGTATCGTAGGAGTTAAATATCATAAGAGTCAAATAAGGGAGGTTATTATCCCTATGAGTAGCAGTCTTCTGCAATCGTCTCCTATAAGGGATCTGTGGAGAAGAAGTTTGCAATATTATCCTGCTTATGTTCAGTTCCTCCCCATATAGTTAACCTTAAATAGTGCTTCCAATTTGCACCTGTGGGGGTATAATATAACCAAATAGCAACAGTTTTGTTCAATACGTTACCCCCTTCAACCTATAGTTCGGTAGAGTCGGGAGCCGTGATATCCTTAATGGTCCTCTGCTTTCTGCCCGTTGTGTCTCAGCCGTTTCGGCGTTCCCACCGGCAGCACAATGTTGTCTGTTGCGTGCAGGGGGATGTTTAGCGAGGCGGCATCCCACGTGGCGTCCCACGTGAATACCCGCAGTAGAAGTTATCCGCTGTACTTCGCTTATTCTGCTTGTGGTAATCCTTTCCAGTGTATTTTGGAGCGCTGTTTTCCACTTTAACTGCAGATATTCACAGTTACTTGCTTGTATCCAATATGCTTTTCATATACACTCAGGAACACCAACAAGTCATCGTGTCAGTAAAGAAGAGCAGAGCAGACAGCTACCATTACTTGGCTAATTGACGGAACAGCAAAAGCAAGAGGCAGGTTCAGGACAGGTGAGGGCATAGAGGCAGTTCCTGGGCCATGCCAAGTAAGCGTGAGATGATTGTGAAGAGCGAGTCAACAATACCAGTACAAGTGGAATGTAGTCAAAACATGACCACTGGATGACAGTGGCAGCTCCGGCCTGTTGCTGCTTGTGCCAGATACAGCATCACTTTTGCCACTGCCCATTCCTTTAGAGGGCCCAAGCAACTGTCTGTTGGCCATAGTGTATAACAACTGTATCGCTAATAGAATGGTTTATCTATGAATTTTGGTGTACTTCACAGTAATATACACAGCAATAAATTAGATCTGCCAGAAACAGTGACCTGTAACACTGACACACTGTAACTCTACATCTAAGAGAACGGATTAGCTATGAATATTGGTGCACTGCAGTTATGTACATGGCAATAAATTAGACTTGCCGATAACAGTGTCCTGTAATACTGGAGCTCAATAACTCTACAACTAACAGAACAGATTAGCTATAAATATTGGTGCATTGCACACTTATGAACACAGGGATAAATTAGACCTATTGGTAACAGTGATCCATAATACTGACGCACAGTAACTCTACAGCTAACAGAATGGATTTGTAATGAATATTGCTGCACTGCGCACTTATGTACACGGTGATAAATTAGACTTGCCAGTAATATTGATAACACAGTAACTTTATAGCTAACAGAGTGGATTAGCTATGACTCTAAGTGCACTGAACAGTTATGTACACAGTGATAAACTGTGACAAAGGCTGTAGTTCAGCAGTCTCCTATGCTCTCCCTCTACTCTCCCTGCACTCTCCCTGCAGTCTCCCTGCACTCATCCTCTCCAATATTGTCCTATACTCTCTGTTAACAGTTTGCAGCAACACTGTCCCTAGTGCAAGAGAGTCTTGTCACATCTCTCCCTATGCTCAGTACACAGGAAAGTTGCAGCGACCGTGTGGGATCATGGTTTTATAGGGCTCTGCCTAGCTGTGACATCACACAGGGATGGCTACCTGCGTATTGGCTGGCTGCACGGCATTATGGGTGATCTCGCGTTCCTGGGCTTGTCTCCTCTACACTTACTTTCACTTTTAGGAAAACTGATTTGTTACCGCAAAGTACAAGGAAATTTGGATTAATTTAGAATCTGCTTCGGATGCTTTGTTTTGCTCAACACTAGTTGTAACCATGGAAATGAGAAGTGTATAATGGAAAAATGAATGAAGCCAGTAAAGGAGGCAATATGGACAATTACAATACATTATTAAGTGCCTTCTATTAACTTTCTATACATGATAACTGCCATTTGCTGAAGTGAGAAAACCCCTTTAAAGGAGGTGTCTGGATTCAGGAGGCACAGCAGTTTCCCCTGCAATAAAGAAGTGATCATTACTTACCTGGCAGATCCAGGATTTGTTTGACGGCTGCAGTGGTGATGTCAGGTTGACAACATGTGACCACTGCAGCCAGTCACTGACCTCTTTGGTGTACCACTGACACCAATTATTACCTGTAGCAGTCACATACGAGTCTGTCAGGCAAGTAATGATCACCTCTTTATTGCAGGTGGATCCCCTATGTTGTCCGGTTTCCTCCCAAAAACGAACAACCTCTATAAGATGAGAATACCTCTTAAAGGGGTTATCCCACGAATAATGTAAAAAATGAAAATCAGACATCATATAGCACATGGCAACCTCTTTTTAACAAAGCTAGAACCAGCCCTGTACCTCACATGGATCCAGAGATCTCCACATTCATTGCTCTGCTAGATTTGTATCAAGCTGACAGCTCAAGGGGAGTGTCTTTTCTGCTGCAGCTAAGGAGGCGTGTCTCAGCTCTGCCTATCACAGCTCAGGAGGCAGTTAAAAGTTGAAACTGAGCATGTGCGGCCTGCTCAGTGAATAGGTCAAAGAAATAAGAAATTAAGTGGTCCTATACAGATACATTTTATTGAATAACTCAGTAGCTATACAGAATTTTTAATTACATGCAATTACAAAAGTATTCAGATCCAGGTGCTGGTTTGAAAACCGTAGAATATTTTTCGTGGGACAACCCCTTTAAGATGCTACAACTCCCAGAGGTTGGACTCCTAGTGATATACCATAAAATTTTAAGATGGGAATAACCTTTACGTTAGGGACAACCGGATACTATATTGAGTTGTCCCATTACTCCATTAACCCCGTAGAACTGCTGATATTACATATTAGTTACATGACCTAATAAGGCAAAAAGTAAAGATAGAAAGGACAGTTCAATTAATTTCAATCACAGCTTAAATCTTTGTGATTGATTTATTTTTTCCTACATTTAGTCGAGTCAGAAAAGAGTTTAATTTCAACCTAAAAAGTAATGAATGAATGGAAGAGCAGCTGGAAATGAAATCTGCACCTGTTGGAGTGATACTTAAGTACATGATACTCAAATCTCATTGGTTACTTGGCATAGTATTTCAGCCCTCATCATGACTTATGACTAGTCAGTCTTCAGTAGAGTGTCTTCAGAAAGAAAGCATTCAATAAATGATCTGTATATTAAACAAAATTGTAGAAAAAAAGGAAATCATTTCCATTATTTAAAGATATGTATTACAAAAAGACAAGAAGGCTGCCCAGGCACATTCAGGTTTTGATCAGGTCTTGTTCATGTTTTCTGATGCAGGTTTGAAGCTAAAACCAAGTGTGGATTCATAAAAGAGGAGAAGTAGAGCATGTTATCCTTTCTCTCTTAATGATCCCTTTATGGTTTTTACCTGGTTTGGGCTTCAAAAATTGCATTAGAAAACCTGATCAAAACCTGAAAGTGTACAGGCAGCCTAACAAAAACTGAACCAGAGAATAAAAAGCTAATGAGAAATGTAAAAGATCCTATTTAATGGCCTTGGAACATGATGCTGTTCACAAGAGAAGTAAATGAAGAGCACTCACACTCCACAGGGAATTCTGTGTCATCACTTTGGAAGGATCACAGGAAACTCAGTGATATACTTTATTTACCTTCCTGGCTAGTCAGAGAAGAATTACATGTAGAATGAGGAAAAAGGTCATTAACTGGTGGCATAAGAAGACATATAGTCTTGCTATAAGGGTGGGGCTAAACATTCAGGTCTTCGGATGCAGTTTTTGAAGTCTCAATTCGGAGTCATAACAAATTGTTCTATTACATATATTCCCTATTCAAAGAATAGGGAATTGTTGTATGATCCAACTCTGTGTTCCCTCGTTTGAATGGAGTGCCCGTCACACATGCTGACACTCCATTCATCTCTATGGGCCTGCCAGAGAACAGTACAAATCCTCAATTTATCTACATAGAGTTGAATGAAACCACAGTGTGCATGGGTAATTGCTGCTTATTTCAAATGGAGGGACACAGAGTCCCCATTCTCATGTTCAGTGGGACCCAACAGGCTCCCGACAATCAGACACTTATCCCCAATCTTGTGGATAAGGATAAGTATTCATAATAGAACTACCCCATAAATCTCTTTATGACCCTGCGATTTTCCTTACCAGATTTGCCTTACACAGCAATAACTTGTATTTTTCCGTTCACATAGCTGTATAAGGGATTGTTTTTTGCAAGACAAGTTGTACTTTTTAATGGCACCATTTACTATTTTACACAATTTAATGGGAAGCTGGAAAAAAAATCTAAATGGGGTGAAATTGCAAAATGCAAGTCCTTCACAGTTTTATGAGGTTTTTTTTTATGGCATCCCCTAAGCGGTAAAAATTATCTGTTACTTTCATTCTCCAGGTCAGTATGACAGTGATACTATATTTATACAATTTTTCTTGTCATTTTATGCTGAAAGAAATAAAAAAAATTTTGGGGAAATTTTTTTTTTCTTTTTATTGCCATTCTGACCCCCATAACTTTTTTATAGTTATGTTTACAGAGCTGTATTAGGGCTCATTTTTTGTGGGATGATCTGTAGTTTATATTGATAAAATTTGAGAGTATGTATGACTTCTTGTACATTTTTTATTCAATTTTTTGAGGAGATGAAGTGACAAAAAATGGTGAATCAGTCATCTAAATTTTTTTTCTGTTATTTTATTTTTTTTATTCTTGGAAAATTGAGATTTTATATTTTATACATTTTTTATATTTTTGAAAACGTTAATTTTTTTTATAGGTGACTATAACACGCAATCATTAGATTGCATCCTGTATTCTATAATGCATATCTATTACAGAATACTGAATTACAAATCACTAGTCAGACCACACATGGAGTACTGTGTACAGTTCTGGCTCCTGTGAACAAGGCAGATAGGGTTCAGAGGAGGGCAACTAAAGTAATAACTGGAATGGGTGGACTACAGTACCCTGAAAGATTATCAAAATTAGGGTTATTCACTATAGAAAAATAATGACTGAGAGGAGATCTAATAACAATGTATAAATATATCAGGGGTCAGTACAGAGATCTCTTCCATGAACTATTTATCCCCAGGACTGTGACTGTGACAAGGGGACATCCTCTGCGCCTGGAGGAAAGAAGGTTTGTACACAAACATAGAAGAGGATTCTTTACGGTAAGAGCAGTGAGACTATGGAACTCTCTGCCTGAGGAGATGGTGATGGTAAGTTCACTAAAAGAGTTCAAGAGGGGCCTGGATGTATTTCTGGAGTATAATAATATTACAGGTTATAGTTACTAGAGTTGGGTCGTTGATCCAGGGAGTTATTCTGATTGCCTGATTGGAGTAGGGAAGGAATTTTTTTCCCCTAAAGTGAGGAAAATTGGCTTCTACCTCACAGGGTTTTTTGCCTTCCTCTGGATCAACTTGCAGGATAACAGGCTGAACTGGATGGGCAGGTAGCTTTTTTCAGCTTTATAAACTATATTACTATGTTACTAGTATATTACAATGCAAAGCTGCCACCTACGGGCCTGCATTGGATATACTATTAATAGACCTGGAAATCTTGTACAGGCTTTGGTCTATTACTAATATGAGCCACCTTCTCCGATCTCAGCCAGGGCAAGGCGGCCCGGAAGTGCGGACACCATCTTTAAATACCGGAGGTCCAGAAAAGGGTTAAGGACATATACTAATGTTCTCTTTTATATCCACTCTTGGTTTTGGCTTCAAAAACGGCATCAATGACAATAACAAACATTTGCAATGCGCATTTTTCACAGGCACTCAAAGCGCAAGGATAGTTGTGTGGCTGGGGCGACTCCCTGAAAAGTCATCAAAAGCCTGCATGTGTGGTCGTACCCTACATATTGCAACTTCAATTACCTAATTTTTAAAGTAATAAGCTAGTTAAAATTGTGATCACCATGTTCAGATTTAAATCTACAAAAATGTTGATGGATATCAAAAACAGTTTTCCAATTTCCATTTTAAAAATAGTAAAGATCCAAAAGTACTTAAACATGTTTAAATGACAATGTTGATGGGATCTTCTAAAAACCTATTTCTCACTGTTAGGCCCCATTCACACGAACGTATATTTGCGGGCCTGCATTACTGCGGACCCGCAAATATACGGGGGCCGCCCGGCGTGTGTTCCGAAGCGCTCGGAACACACGCCGTGTGGCCCCATTGAAAATGCCTACATGTCCGTGCGCACGGACAAGTATACAACATGCTTCAAAAGAGGTGAATGGGGCGGCATCCATAGAGGTGAATGGGGCTGCATCTATTCCCGCAATTTTGCGGAAAGATACGGCCCCATTCACACGGTCGTGTGAATGGGGCCTTAGTGTACTATAGGATTACACGGCTCAAAGGGCATCTGTCAGCAGATTTGTACCTATGGCTGACCTGTTGCATGTGAGCTTGGCAGCTGAAAGAGGCAATTGCAGACAGAGAAGCCTCTAGGTGTAATGACAACGCCCCCATTGCTCCTAGAGGCTCATTTGCATATATAGTAAAACATCATTTTTCTCAGCCAGTTTCATAGTTACAAATCTGCCTTTGAAAACTGAAAAATCTGATGTGTATTTGGTGGAAAATCAAAAAGAAGTCCAAGGTTGACTCTTGGATTTCTGTTGTGGATTTGTAGCTTCTCTTGGCATGAGTCTGGCTGAGGATTAGCCCCATTCGATGTGTTATTTCGCGTGTGGCTACCCAGCTGTGGTTTCCGCACAGATTTCGTATGAATTCCATGATAAGAAGAGACATGCTCCTTTCGGACATGTCTTTCAAACCTGCACACAAGAAATCTGTCTGTGTCAGTGGCAACATATATTTCCTTTGGAAACAATGGAACAAGGATTTGGCACAATTTTCACACAGTTTTTTTGGGGAAAAAAGACCATGAAAAGGTAGTCCAGTAAAACCATGCCAACACTACCGGACTGTTATTATTGGATATTTTCAATGGTCCATGATTGAGAATACCTGAACACTCAGACCTAGTTAGCCGCTCTGTCAAGTAATACACAAACGTGCATGTTCCCCAAACAACAATAAAATTCTTTTTCAATAAATATAAATCATAGTTCAACTGATATAAAATCCCAGTAACAACAAATCTCATTACAGGCAACAAGTCAAAGACATCTTCAACTATATTAGTAATTGCAAACCTAAACCCAACTTCAGGAGAAAATTCATTGGAGAGGGAGTTATGGAAGTCCTGTCAGTTCCTGGGTCTACACATAATAAATACACATAGATCGAGTCCAAATACCATGATGATCATTGCGAAAGCTTTACTTTACAGCTTTACTTAAAGGGGTTGTTCACCTTTGGCAGACTCCCCCAAATTGACGGACTTGCGGAGGGAAGCATACCTACCTGTACACCACTTCTGGGTCATGGCTTTCTTTGCTATGCTGCCACCACTGCCTCCCTCTGATTCCCGCACGTCAACATCCCGATTGACGTGGGTCATATAGCCACTGCAACCAATAAATGGCATCAGTAGTGACATCTCCCCCATGTATCATGTCATCCAGTAATATGACACAGCAACAGCCATGTGACTTGAGTTAAACAGGATGTTGAAACGTGGGGCCCGGAGGCAGGCAATGAGGGGAGCAAAGAAACTCAGAACCCAGCATAGCAGGTAAGTATTCTTCCCTCTGCTGCTTCAACATATGTGGGGGGTCTGGCAGAAATTCTCTCCTCAAAGTTGAACAACCTCTTTAAGGAATACATAAGGTGCAGAGTGCACAAGAACATTCTCAATACCTTCTGGAGACATGCCATTGAACATTCAACATCACAAACTCATAAGGAGTACCATTCACTATTAAAAAGGATTAAGATAAAGGCAATAGGGTTCATGTATCTGGGTGGAGATATTAAATAATTCTCATGTCATCCCAATTACTGACCTTCTTGTCTACAAATGAAGTGAAACTATGCATCCTTGGTTAGACACACAAGCACATTTCAAACAACTTCTTTGAAAATCTACCCCAAATATCTTCACTATTTTATTGGGCAGATCTTGTTACAACTATATGGCATTCACAATTCTTTGGCAGTGATTGTTCAAGCCAGTGAGGTATAACAAACGCCTAGCATGATGATCTGGGTAGTGATGTGGAAACCACAGAGTTTGCAGAAAAATAGTACTTATATAAATAACAATTAAAATTGAGCCGACTGAGTACGTAACCTCAATTAACCAAGCAGAAATAGAAATATTTACTATAGTAACACAGAAAAAGCATTTAGAGGTGATGTGATTAACATTTTTGAATTGAAAATACACACAATGGAAAATTTCCACTCACATCTCCAAAAAGAATCCACTGCATAAATAAGTGGCATTGAATGGCAATAGAGCTAAGCCTCAGGGGAATTTACTGTGGTCCTGCTGCACACCTATAGCACAGCCTCAGCAAATCTACAGCAGAAATATGAAATGCACATCGGATACTCTAGCAAAATACTCTTGTTATTAGTGGCTAATACTCTAACTACTCCAGTTTTAGGGAATTTTTAAAAGAAACTGTTGAAGTTTCCTTCTCCCGTGTCTTATAGATTGTAAGCCATCGCGAGCAGGGTCCTCTCTTCTTCTGTACCAGTTT
The DNA here is from genome assembly GCA_900303285.1 of Rhinella marina. Lineage (NCBI taxonomy): Eukaryota > Metazoa > Chordata > Amphibia > Anura > Bufonidae > Rhinella > Rhinella marina. The sequence goes on from ONZH01013330.1 coordinate 70,012, forward strand.
GTAAGTCGTCTTGTTCATGCTTTTTGCAATTGTTTCATATTATGTATGCTCACCCTTTTTCATACATACACGACCATGGAATGAATGGCACTTTGATAAGAAATAATAGTAATAAAGCAGTTCAACTGTCCACTATGAAGATAATTACCCCCACTGAGTTGTCTAACCAACACATGTTCATTAATACATCTCCTTATCAATGGGTTATTTCATCTTAGACATTATGGCACATCCACAAGATATGTCATAGATGCCTGATAAGTGCATGTCCACTACTATTGACCTCTGATCACCAATATTCAGCTGCCCCATTCGCCAGACTCCTGTTCTACCTCTGGGACCCAAAACCTACTAGGCATTTATGGCATAAACCATGTCAAAAATAGGAACAACCCTTAAAATAATACAGAATCCATAAGCACAAGGAAGAATTCATCCTCATCTTTCCCTCTGTCCCTCTCTCTCTCTCTGCAGACAAAACCATACATACATTTATGGATATTATACACACAATATGCAAATTACTTGGTTAAAATATTTGTTCTGGATGTGACTGGACTAAAACCTCCCACAGCAATTTCAACTGAGGTTCCAGGCAGAGGTATACATAGATCTCATCAGGTCCCATATCAACATTTAGTATGGGTTTCTCCACCCCCAACCCCCCCTCCCAACAACCTCCCAGCTGCCTTTGTGGCATTTTTTAAAATTTACAATTTTTTTTTACTAAGTGGAGGTAAATAATTTTTAAAAAAGTCATGCTCCAGCTCACCGACTTTACCTGACTTCTGTTTCAGATAAAGTCACTCACTGTCCTCAGCAGTCTCATGTAGAGATAAGCAAATTAATTCTAAATGTAATTTAATTTCAAAATTTTTCAAAAATCTTTTGATTCTACCAAAAACTAATTGTGTATGATTTGAATCAGGCGAATCAAGGAGAGAGAGATAGAGACTTTTTCAGACAATCAGAGCATTTTCGATTCAGGTCAAATTTATTCACACATGAATTGAATAGGATGGTCAATGCAGCCAAATCGGACCCAAATCTGATTTTGAGAAATTTGCTTCTCACTAGTCTTTTGCTGGATACCGCTGAGACCGATGATTGGTTGCAGCAGTCATATGAGGTATACAGACCCTTCACCGCTGCAGCCAAGCAAACTGGAGAGGAGCAGAGGAAGATGAAATGGGTGAGTATAGCTCCTTTTATTATTTTTCCACAATCCCTGACTTTGGGAAGCTTTTGAATAAAGGATCGTTCACATCTCCGTTTGTACTTCAGTAGTCTACTCCATCAGAGGAACAGACTACCGGAGTAAACCGTATCTGGCATAGTCGGACATTGCCGGGAACAGCTGGATCCCCATTCACTACAATGCGATAAAGCGGGGATCTGATGGGTTCCCAGCATGAATGCCACAACAAAAATACTTCTGCACGTAACGGTATTTCTCTGGCAGAACGTCAGATACAGCAGTATTTTTCTGGCAGAAAGGCAATGTTTATGCCGAAAACTCGCAGTATCCCATTATAGTGAATGAGGGTCCGGCAGTGTCCATCTATGTAAGATATGATTAACTCCGGTAGTCTGTTCTTCTGTCAGAATACAAAATGGAGATGTGAACCTAGCCTAACTCAGAAAAACCTTTCACAGGGTTCGCATAAAAATCATATAGTATGTAATCTTCAAATTTCATATCCTCTTCCCTAGTAAAAACTCAACCAGTGCCAGGATATAATAAACAGAGGATAACGTGAGCAAATTTCCCGGACTCTTACTTACCTTTGATAGATGAGGTGATTCCTGCTCATATAGACAGATGCATGAGTGCCCTGCAGTGTGTAACAATCTCATACCGCCATACTGCATGCTGACAAAGCAGCCATTTTATTACTACGGTACACATTTTCCCACTACAAGGTATTGCAGAAAATTCTAGACCACGTGTGTATTTATTATGTTGTTATAACAAACTGTTCTCTAAACCTTTCCAAGATAGTCATAAAATTCTGGACTTTTTTTAATAGTGCATTAGCTGTAACATTAAAAGTGTTAAGCTTTTAGCCACAACTTTACAAGTAGTAGATCCAAAATACATATTATTATTTTTGGTGGGCCGGTTCCAATTATGCATGTAGCTGTTTACATTGCAGTGACAGCTCTGCGGTTACTTGGTTTCTATTTTAAACAAGTTGTCTTTAAAGGCACTTAGTGAAAAAGGAATATATGACAGCTATAGATAAATGGTGGACCACTGGCAAAAGGTGGGTGACTATAAATGAAAGTAAGGGGGGATTAAAAGCTGGAAACAAGAGATGCTGGAAGAAAAAGGGATTTTATGAACAACTAGCCTCACTAGGGATTAGGGACTGAGGTGATATCTCCTGAACCTCTATGACCATGAGCTGGTGTTGCTTTAAGTCTAACTGAATATTCTTAAAGGGGTTGTTCCACTTCAGCAAATGGCATTTATCATGTAGAGAAAGTTAACACAAGGCAGTTACTAATGTATTGTGATTGTCCATATTGCCTCCTTTGCTGGCTGGATTCATTTTACATTTTCATTTTTCATTTCACATTATCCAGGATTTACAACTACCGCTGTAGCACATATACGAAGTGGCCAGGATGGGAGCTGCTGGGTAGACGTGCCTATGTGTGCTCCCACAGTCCTGGCCACCAGAGAGGCGACGCTTTTTTCTATAGTGTACAAGTACGGACACCTCTGCTGGATTGCAGGGTGGTCTTAACCCCTGGATATGAGCACTGTATCATATGATGGAAAATGAGTTGAGCCAGCAGGCAATATGGAGGTAATATGGACAATCAGAGTATATTAGTAAGTGTCTTGTCTGCATCAGAAATGCCATGTGGTGAAGTGAGACAATCCCTTTAAATCTTATTAACCTCTAGTTAGTCGTTATTTGCTATTTGCCTTCTGCTTAGCAATAGACTGTAAGGCTGGCCAAACACATTAGTTATAAATCATACAAAGTCAATGATTTTGGTGGGACTGTCTGAGTAAGGCCTCTTTCACACGACAGTATTTTTTGCTGGCTCCAATACGCATTTTTTGCTGATAAAATGCGGACCCATTCATTTCTATGGGTCAGCAAAAAATACTGACAGCACACTGTGTGCTCTCTGCATCCGTATGTCTGTTCCACAGCCCACAAAAAAAAATAGAACATATCCTATTCTTGTCCGTTTTGCGGACAAGGATAGGCATTGTTACAATGGATCCGCAAAAAAAAACCGGATGCCATACGGACGTCATCCTTTTTTTTTTTTGCGTTCGTGTGAAAGTAGCCTAACATGTATGGGGCCTCCTGACTTTCCCCAACAATGTTGGAGGAGATAAGAAATGGGGTAGATGGATTTCAACATGAACTTCTAGGCTGGCATTACATGGTGATCTTGGCTGTGACACCCGTCGCATGCAGTGGCAGTGTAGCCATCGAACTAATTGGGTTGCAGCACGACTTATAAGTAGCTGTGACCCCAGAATCACAAAAAAAAACAGTAGCATTGGATTTATTTTTATTTTTTTTATTATTTTTTTTTGCAAATTTAGCGTTGCAGTAAATTGGGAGTTATGCTGCATCCCCATTGCCAGAGGAGATATCTAATGCATCTGGCTAGCCTAAGGAGCAATTAACAGGATTTGAACTGATTTGGAAAGAACTAAGAAACATTTTTCTTTAAATCTTAAAAATTAATAGTGGGTCCTGGAAGTCAGACAAATTATACCGGGCCCCTCCAAGACGTCTGTCTATATGTACACAAGTTTTATCCTTATTCTGTCATCCAGACCTGTTTAGAAACAACAAAAATGACAGAGGAAGTGAGAACTTCTCACACAAAATAAAGATACTCATTAGATCAATGGAAGAGTTCTCTCCCAGTTCCTTTATGTTTCCTTTTGCTTTCTATATGATATTACGTTAGACATGGTCTGCATTTAAGGGTTTGTGACAAAATCATGTATCGCTATGAGTCTATCATTACTACTAGAAGTTTAAGAATGAATTTGCAACCGGGGTCCAGCTGGGTGTTAGCAGTTGGGGTGTGTCTCTGCACAGTCTGATACTATCCAATTAGTGCTACCAGTGGCAGACTGTGCAGGAACACAACCCCAAATGGTAACACCCAGCTGGACCCTTGTTGCAGATTGCTGGCAATTCATTCTTAAACTTCTAATAGTAATGATACAGGGATGGCACAACAGAGACTCATAGGGATAGATGTTCCAGAATTGTTATTACATGGAGAATTCATGTAGTTACTGAAACAGACACATCAGGAGTGGTGACAGGTCCTTTTTAAATGGGGGAGGGCATGCGATTATGGTCATTTCCATCCACATGGGGTAGAAGGATGCTGCTTTGCCATTAAAGGGATTATCCCACGATTAATGTAAAAAATGAAAATCAGACATCATATAGTACATGACAGTACCTTTCTAACAAAGCTAGGACCAGCCCTGTACCTCACATGGATCAGAGATCTCCCCATTCATTGCTCTGCTAGATTTATATCAAGCTGACAGCTCAAAGGGAGTGTGTTTTCTGCTGCAGATCAGGGGGCGTGTCTTAGCTCTCCCTATCACAGCTCAGGAGGCAGTTGAAGGATGAAACTGAGCATGTGCGGCCTTCACAGTGAGCAGGTCAAAGAAATAAGAAAATGAACAAACAGCAGGTGGCGTTATACAGATACATTTTATTGAATAGCTCACTGGCTATGCTAATTTTTTTATTACATGCAATTACAAAAGTATTCAGATCCAGGTGCTGGTTTGAAAACAGCAGAATATTTTTTGTGGGAAAAAATCTTTAAGTGAAGTTAAATTCTTGAGAGCCCTCTGGGAGCATATTTGCCTTCCCACAGTTCATGCAAATGAAAAAGCCTTAGAAGAAAATTAACATTAATATGTCTTGATATAAAGAAAATAAATGACAATGCTGCCCATAATGTGCATAAAATCCAAAAATGCTGAAGTCCAGTCTGATTCCGAAAATTTTAGATAGAAGCAATTATGTAGACATGAGCACGTGCTTCTTACAATAGACAGTGTGTATAGGAATTAGAGACCTTTTATTGTAATAAGCCACATTTGCAGGGGTCAGTATATATATAATAAACAGTCAACGCATGATTATAGACCACTCACTGCAATAAACAGTTTATATAGGGGTCTGAAACCCTCCATCACAAAAACAGTGTATGAAGGTGTTAGAGACCTTCTATGACAATAACTGTGCATCAAGGCATCAGAGACCCTCCATCACAATAAAAAGTGTAGGTAGTAGTTAGAGACCTTCCATCACAAAAAATATATGGAGGAGTTAGAGACCCTCCATCAAAATAAACAGTGTATGTATAACTTACAGACCCCGATTGCAATAAATAGCATAAGTAACAATTAAAGACCTTCAATCACAATAAAAGTATATGTAGGAGTTACAGACCACCCCCTACAATAAACAGTGTAGAGACCCTCCATTACAATAAACAGTGTATTTAGGGTTTAGAAACCCTCCATCACAATAAACAGTGTATATAAGAGTTAGACACCCTCCATCACAATAAACAGTGTATGAAGGAGTTAGAGACCCTCCATCACAATAAACAGTGTATGAAGGAGTTAGAGACCCTCCATCACAATAAACAGTGTATGAAGGAGTTAGAGAACATCCATCACAATAAACCGTTGGAGTTGGAGACCCTCCACCACAATAAACAGTTGGAGACCCTCTATGAAAATAAAAGTGTATCTAGGCGTTAGAGACCCTCCATCACAATAAACAGTTGGAGACCCTCTATAAAAATATATCTAGGCGTTAGAGACCCTCCATCACAATAAACAGTTGGAGACCCTCTATAAAAAGATCCTCCATCACAATAAACAGTGTATGTAGACGTTAGAGACCTTCCATCACAAAAAAAGTATATGAAGGAGTCAGAGACCCTCCACCACAATAAACAAAGTATTTTGAAGATAGAGACCACCCATTGCAATAAACAGAATATGTAGGAACTCGAGACTCTCCATAAAAATAAAACTGCATGTAGGAGTTAGAGACCCTCTATCACAATAAGCAGTGTATGTAGGAGTTAGAGACCCTCCATTTTAATAAACAGTGTATAGGTTTAGGCCATAGAAGTCAAGCTAATATACATTCACAGGCCGCAGGTGGCGTGTTTAATGTTATCTCCACCTCCACAGTGAACTACTGCCGATCCACTGCTGATACCAGGGAATAAATGTGTGAAGCAACCTGGACTGAGTATGACATGTGTATACTTTTTTGATACTCTGGAATATGTATTTTTAATAAGAGAATCTTGATGAATTCATACAGCATATGTTTTATTGGCTATTGTGAAGGTAACATACCATACATTTTGATATACAGTATATATATATATATATATATATATATATATATATATATACATATATATATATTTACTAGCAGAAAGACCCGGCTTCGCCTGGGTATATTTCATCTATTTCATTTCATGTTTCTGTGTGTCGTTGCAGAGAGAAAGTCAATGCAGCTGACAGAAGTTGATTTTTACCTTCATACCATTGGCTGCGGAGTGGGAGGGAGCATGACCTGACCGGATCGGGGCGTGGTTTACCGGGACCTTGGGGGGGTGCTTTTAGGTCCTTCTTTTCAGGGTGGCCTGAATTATAGGTCAATGCCATGGTAATTTGAGGAAACACAGTGGGTAGCAGTGGAAGAAAACATTGCTTCGCACGGGTATATTTAATCTATTTCATTTAATGTTTGTGTGTGTCATTGCAGAGAGAAAGTCTCCTTCCCATCCATTCCTGTAGCTGACAGAAGTTGATTTTTACCTTCATTTTTTTCAATCCCCATTGGCTGCGGAGTGAAAGAGGGCATGGCCTGACCGGGGGCGTGGTTTAGCGGGACCTTGGGGGGGTGCTTTTAAGTCCTTTTAGTGGAAGAAAACATATTTTATTACTACTGAACGGTAGTAGTCTAATATTAGTCTATTTTATCTAATGTTTCTGTGTGTTGTAGCAGAGAGAAACTCACCCTCCCACCCTGCAGCTGACAGAAGTTTATTTTTACCTTCATTTTTTCAATCCCCATTGGCTGCGAAGGGGGAAGGGGGCATGGCCTGACAGAGTCGGGCTGTGGCTTAGTGAAACCTGGAGCAGGTGTTGTAAGTCCTTCTTTTGAGAGTGGTGTGAATCATAGGTCGGTGCCATGGTAATTTATGAGGACACGCAATGGGTAGCAGTGGAAGATTTACTACTGAAGGGTCATAGTCTAAAATTAGTCTAAAACATAAGTTATATTTATGGTAACCGGAATACCCCTTTAACAGTATCATCCACAGCGCTCTGCCCCTTTAAAGCATTGAATAGAAATGACTGGATTGTTACCTGAGATCCTCAGCTGGCTGCTAATTACCTGGCTGTGTTGTTATGGAAACCTGCCCTCCCTGTGTGTGCAGAGAATGGCAGTTGGGGTTTAAAACCAATCCTGTCAGGCTAATATTGGCTAATGCAGGTCATATTTTGGGAATATCTCGGGAACGTTATGTCCTAGAGAGATGAGACCTGGTCTAAAACCTTCCCGGGCACCTGATGTACCTGTGTGCCGAATTTGCTGAAAATTGGTCCAGTAGTTTGGTCGCGGATAGAGAACAGACAGACAGAAACTCATTTTTATAATATTAATATATTATATATATATTATATATATATACCATCACACTCCAGAATGCATGACACCATATACCATGCAACACTCCTTTATTATACAATGTAATGGCATATAATTTATCTATGTTAAATGGCTATCTTTATATATACTGTATACATGTATACAGTACAGTATGTGTCACAGCTTCATAAAAATTAGGAAAAAGGGAATCTGTCAGCAGAATCGACCCTATTAAACCGGTTAATAATGCCTGATAAGGCTGACCACGCTGGTTTAAAATATACTTTTCATTTTCCAATCCATTGCTGTGTTAAGGAGAAATAAGTATCTTTTAAAATATGCAAATTAGGGCTTAACTGCAGTAAGGGTGCGCCATAACAACTCTGTGCACCCAAGCTCCTCTGCTCTGTTTCCATGGCCACTCCCCCCCACCACCACACTTGATTGACAGGACCATGCATCCAGGTGGAGGGGGAAGTGTCCAGGGAAGCAGAACAGTGGAGCTAGTGTGCATAAAAGTGCTAACGTCACCTTCAGTGCACTTGAGCCCTAATTTGCATATTAAAAACCATGCATTTCTCTAAATGTAGCAACAGATTAGCGGAAGAAAGGCATGTTTTTCATCAGCGGGTCAGCCTTATCAGGTATTATGATCCTGCTGATAAATGCCCTTCACAATATGAAAATCTTGCATACTAAAAGTCATGTCAGGTATGCGCTGCACTTGAGGCATCTGGCAACTTCTTCATTAGTTACCTACTTGGTTTGATATTTCTGCCTAAAGGGTGCTCTCATGCCAATCGTTTTAATGCACAAATGGATAAAAAAAAAAACAAAATGGAAGCAAAAAAGGAAAAAGAAGGATCTACCTTTAAAAATCTTCTGCCTTTAAAATCCTGGCTTCCAAAACTGCATGAAAACAGCACAGTGTGAATGCACTCTTAAAAAGTAGAGTCCATTTCGCACCAACTTTGTGAAAATAGACACATACAGTAGATTTTTAAAAAATGAATAGGGTAAAAAAGAGATGCAACTGTATGGACCCAAATGTATACAGCTTAAACACGTGCAAACATATACTCATACATTCGTGTCCACCTGGTATTTCCATTAAAAAACAGAAAGCTACACTGACATACACCTGTCAAACCTGCCAAAAGGATACACAGGTCAGCACAACAGACGCTTATAGGTACAATATGATATAGGTCTATATACTGTCTTGTCTTATACAGTTGGATATATGTGATGTAGTACAAAAACATTAGATAGATAGATAGATAGATAGTGTGCCAGCGGCTGAGGATGTGATCCAATCCAAAAACATTAAAAAAAAAATAATTCCACAGCACTCCCAAAAATGTGCTTCAAAAAGTAATGTTCTTTATTTCACCGGAGCAACAGTTCAGTTCTCTACTTTTTGAAGCACATTTTTGGGAGTGCCATGGAATTATTTTTATTTTAGATAGATAGATAGATAGATAGATAGATAGATAGATAGATAGATAGATAGATAGATAGATAATAGATATAGATAATAGATAGACAGACAGAGCTGGTCACCGACATTTGATTTTAAATCTGAGTATTCCATTTTTATAAGGACTCTCATTCAGAAAACAACACCATTTTGCCTTCTGTCCGGTGGAAGTCAGTAAACACTGTGGGGGAAAATTTATGAAAACTGGTTTAACGAAAAACTGACTTTTAGCATCCAGGCAGAATCCAAAGGAGTTCTGAAAATTGAAAGGGGAAATCTGATTGGTTGTTATGGGCAACTAAGCCAGTTTTCCTTTACTCCAGTTTTGATAAATCTCCCCCAGTGTGGCTCAATATAGATCAAGAGAAAAGTGTTGACCATGAATACTAAGTGCTCTAAGCACATTGCTGCACTGCAGCAGTCTGTATTCTGTCAGCTATTATCATGTCACAGACATACAGCAATATCTACACATACAGGAGACCCCTGTTTAAAACACATTGCCTGTTCAGCACAGTTTTATAAAGTCTACCTGATTATATAAAATAGGAGATGTACCTACAACATCTGGGTGGACATTGGGTTTATGGAGCAGGATCATTTATTTTTCTTTTTGAGGTATAAATCAGAGATGGTGTGCGGGATGGAGTTATTTTTAAGTATGTTACACACTAGAGGGATGTATGCATTTTGGATGATGTGACGTAAATGTAAGTTTTGCCCAGTACATTCTGAGGCTGGGTGCATGGGTTCACATATATCAGTTGTGTCCGGTCAGTTTTTTTTTTTTTTGCGGAACCGTACATATATATATATATATATATATATATATATATATATATGCACTTAAAGTGTGCAGGTCCATCATCTATAGGCTAATATTACAGGAGAGAAGAACCTTATGTGTAAGGTTTTTGTCTGGCGCTATTTGACATCTGGCATCAAGTGTGATGTGCTGGATGAGTATGAATGGTCCCAGAGAAAACTATGGCATCAATGATTTCTGCACCAAGCCAGAGGAGAACTGAGTGGTCCTCATAAATGAGGGGTGTGTTCAAGGAACCAAAAGAAGTACAAGTCTTTGAAACTAGGCACAATTCCAATGTAACTGAGAAAAAATCTAACAAGGTAGATGGAATAGTGTAATCCACGCAGCAATATAACCTAATTAGTGCATAAGCCTCGATGTGCCTATGGTGATGGAGTACACCAAACTTACAGGGACTTCACAAACTTTTTTAGTTTTTGCACAAATTACCAAACTGTGAGGAGACATATATTAACTTTTGCTGCACAAATTAGCAAACTGTCAGGAGAGATATATTTCCTTAATAATAATAATAATAATACTAATAATAATAATAATAATATATTATTATTATTATTATTATCATCATCATAATAATCTCATTATTGTTGCTATATGTCCTTTTTTGGAACTTCTTTACACATATTGCCTCCACATATCAATAGCAGACTTCTTTCTTGTGGTGTCAGCTATAAAGCAAAACTATATTTATTTACAGCTAATAAATATATAGTAAAATGATATAGTTATATATTACATAAAGTAATATAACATATTTTTTATTATAAACAAAATATATCATTACAGCTTTCAATTTTACTTATCCTCTTTTCCTGTTTTACTGCTTCTCTGTAGGAAAAAAAACTACAATTTACCATTATGTAAAATGTAAAGGTTTCTCTACCTAGCCATGTTGAAACAATGTAACTATGAGGTAGATAGGCATAGGTGTCTGTCTACTTACCTAATCTATCATCTATCTTATTCTTACCTTAATATCTGTCAGCTATGAATCTACCTACTATGTGGATGTGTATATCTAGGCAGAGGACAGTAAGAGATGTGCTTAGTCCATTACAGTCACATCTGATGACAAGTTCCTGTATACAGTTACTTACCAGCCGACACTAATCTCAACGCTCAGTTCCTTCATTGCTCGCTGGAGTTTTTTTTTTTCTTTTTTTCTTTCATTTTTAGTATCAGTATGAAAGATGTGAGATCTAGTCTAGGACCCGCAGGAAAATGTGGCAGACCTTGTGACAATCAAATATAATAGGTGTCGGATCTATCCCTTTCATTCGTGTTTCATAGGGTATAAAGTCCATGGCTGTTGGTTAGTAAAAGCCTAATATCAAATAAACAATATAATAAATATACATTTCTTGAAATCACTTAGAACAACATAACAAATATTGGTAGAAATGAACAATTTTTAATGTTTAATCATAGTTATTACATTAATACGTGGATATGAACATCATTCATTTATTCATTCAGACTTTCAGATGCAAATAGACATGAATTATTTTTTATACTTTTGTAGCTATGTATTTAGTGCTCATATGTCATAGAAATAGACATATAGAAGTATGTGTGTTTTATATATATACACACACACACACACACAGATTATAATATTAATATATATATATATATATATATATATATATATATATATATATATATAATATATATGATATATGGTGCTATAAACTTTAGTATATATGATACCGCTATATACTCTCATCCCAGGGCGCTCTGCTTGTATGTGAGTGTTAGCCGGGGGTGGCTTGTTATTTTTGCACTGGTCACCTAGTAATGAGGTTACATGGCCTCTGACCCCACTCATCTGAAGGATATTGTACAGTGTAGTTCAGCTGAGGGCACCTTGTGTGGGTTTTACACTATATATCTTGATACAATAATCCCACAGGTTGCATTACACATTTTAACTCATCCTCAGAAAAAGTAACTTCACAAAAGTAGTAACTTCACAAAAGTATAGATTTACAGAGAGTAACACTCCATCGACTGCAGCTCAATACAACTTTATGTTCTGATTGTAAACGGTTTACATCAGAATAAAGGTTATACATATATACTTTGTAATGTATAATAAGTCTATTAACGTAGAAATTCCAAGGGGCTTGCAAGATAGTGATGAGCAGTGGGAGGAATACGTGGGCTGGCAGAAGAAGAAGAGAAGACCATGTCCTCCTCCTCCTCCTCCCTGGTATCATTAGGCCAGGCCTCTCCCCGCCCTCCATCCCATAAATAAATGACTACTGTCCACAAGAAATTCCACTGCTCTTCTCCGAAGACAAACACTGGAACAGGCGTGTCCCCTGCTAATCAAACACATCCCCTTCTTATTATCCTGCATCCATTCACACCTGGACCATAGGAGGAAGAAGGGACAGCAATGTCTACTGGCTCTCTGAGTGATGTGGAGGACTTCCAAGAGGTAGAAATGTTGGGCTGCGATGCCATGAAACTGGATTCTAGCAAGGACTTTGGGATCTCAAATGACAGCAATGAGGAAAGCTCTACTTGTGACAATGGGTCTCCTAAGAAAGGGAGAGGAACTACAGGCAAGAGGAGGAAAACCCCACGCAAGAAGAGTCCTCTGACTGGGGTCAATCATGAGGGAAAGCAGGTCCAGAGGAATGCGGCTAATGCCAGGGAAAGGGCCAGGATGAGGGTGCTCAGCAAAGCCTTTTCCAGGTTGAAGACCACCTTACCCTGGGTGCCTCCAGATACTAAACTTTCCAAGTTAGATACCCTGAGGTTGGCATCAAGCTACATAGCTCATCTGAGACAGATCTTAGCCAATGACAAGTATGAAAACGGTTACATCCATCCTGTGAACCTGGTAAGTGCAGCTATACCGAAGTGAGAGTGTTCCTTTGAATCTATTATCTATCTATCTATCTATCTATCTATCTATCTATCTATCTATCTATCTATCTATCTATCTAATCTATCTATCTCTATCTCATATCTATCTATCTGAAGTAATGGATAGATTATGAGAGGAGCACTGGAAATTGTATAATATGCATCTTACCTTCCCAGAGATGTGCGGTTACCACTTACAGCTAGAAGAAACGCAGTCTATCCTAGTTTAGCCTTATCTCCCCTAGCAGTAAATAACGGAGCTGTGGAGATTTTTTTTTTCTTGAAGGCAGGAATGTTTTTATCAGCGCTCATGAACCCGACTCCTTTTTTTTTGTGTTAAGAAAAAAGTACCCACAGTACAGGATGTTTATGATAGAGAAACTGGTGTGCAAGCTTATTAATGGAATAAAAAATACCAGAGATAATGAAATAAAGGGTTAACAACAGCAATAATTATTATTAATATTAGCAATTGCACATCATTAGTAGCAGGCGCAGCAATTATTTAATGCATTATTATTTACTGATTAGTATTGCTGTGTTATTTTAGTAATAGTACATTACTGTTGTTATTATTACTAATTTTATTATTAGAAGTAATTATAGCTTTTGTAGTACTTATGGTCATTTCTTAGTATCTTGATTATTATTATTATTATTATTATTTAATACTAATACTACTACTAATAATAATAATAATTACCACTAGCCTTGTTGCTGTTACTATAGATAGCATATTACTATTTATCTATTACTTTCTGAGCCTAGAAAAACCATTGGGTTTAGGGGAAACAGCAGAAAGCCGGATTCCCCCAAATGACAGACCTTATCACTGACTTTATCTGCTGATGGCTTCTGCAGATAAAGGTTTTTATTTCAGATCTTACATTTTGGTGAAAAGAAAAATTCTAGCAGTAACTAAGACTTGATGACAGAAGCCTAGCATGTATCGGGGCACAGGTATTTCTGAAGGGGTGATGTGCCATGTACTGATTCGGGCTATTCTCTTTTCCTGACAGACGTGGCCCTTTATGGTAGCTGGGAAGCCTGACACTGACCTTAAGGAGGTGGTGGGTACAAGTCGCCTGTGTGGCCCCACGGCATCATGACCCTGCTGAGGGGCCCTGTGGATGGATGAACACGCTGCACAAAGGGACATCTCATTTAAAGCAACCAAGAGGAGACCAAATGTACATAATCCTAAAGACCCCATTTCTATTTAACGTCATGGCCTTGTCCATGTGATGTCCTGAGCCTGGCTGGTCCAAGAGCTCCAAGGACGTTTTGTGTCATTTTGTACAATATGTTTATATACGGAGGCCCTGCCCCAGGTTTACCTCCACTTCAGATATATAGATTTATAATACAAATTTATATATATTTTTGTTTCTTCAAAAAGATTAGATATTTCTGCGAATAAATTCTGCTTTATACAAGTAACGCACGTTGTATTAATTTGAGTGATGATAAATAAATGCATATATTATAGATGGTTATTAGATGATAGATATTACATAGATAATAGATAGATGGATAGATAGATAGATAGATAGATAGATAGATAGATAGATAATCTAGATAGATATAGATAGATAGATAGATAGATAGATAGATAGATAGATAGATATGAGATTACATAGACAAATGATAGATAGATAGATAGATAGATAGATAGATAATGGATGGATAGATGATAGATAGATAGATAGATAGATAGATAGATAGATAGATAGATAGATAGATGGATAGATATAGTTATTAAATAAATAGATAACAAAGATAAATATATATTTATTGAATATATAATAGATACATAGAGTTATTAGATATGAAATAGATATAGATAGATAGATAGATAGATAGATAGATAGATAGATAGATAGATAGATAGAATATGAATAGATAGATAGATAGATAGATAGATAGATAGATAGATAGATAGATAGATAGATAATCATTTTTAAGGCTTGAAGCAAGGAATAAAGCGCACAGACACCAAAACAGGGGGAAATTATGGCCCTGTCAGACAATAAACCTCTGGATAATATACAGGGGGAATGATCTGCAGACAGGGATGTCGCTATTTTTAGAAAGGGAGATCAAGGTAATGCAGCAAATACAGTAAGGATATTACATCATAGGAATTGTAGAAAGATTAAGAGAATAATAGTGATACTATTAGCAGTGCAGTGCTAAATAATAATAATCATAATAATACTAATAAATATACACCATACACCATACCGTGTAATGAATTGCAATTCAATGGCTTATTAGTGCAGGATTATTAAATTGCAGCTAATAATATCCATAGTAACATCGCTAGTAACCTTAGTAATAATTAGTAATAGCAGTAATAAGAGACAAACTACTATATTGCTTCTAATAAGTGTCATTGATCTACTAATACCACTTATAATAATAACACTCCAGATAGTAATCCTGATAATTACTCTAGTAAAAAGTAGTGGTGCTACCAAATAGAAATTACTTATAGTAATCACGAATGTTTTCTATAATAATAATAATAGTTATAATAATAATAATATTACTACTTCTACTGTTTTCAGAATGCTTTAAAGGCTTAGCAACTACTCCTATCAATAATTATTAATACTAATAACGATTTTTATTATTATAAATATTATTCTTCTATTAATATTCATGGTCACAGTAAGTAAAGGAGTTCCTGCCACCCTCAGGAAACATTGTGTGATGTTCTCTACATTATATTCATGTCATTAGTTTATTCTTGAAGGTGATGGTCTTCATGAAGCCCCCTCTTGATGGATGACCCCCCTGTCTAGTGTATCGATCGCTGTGTATGGAGGGCTGGTGCTGCTGCCTATGGGCTGGTGGAGGGAGGGGGAGGCCACCTACAGCTCCGGCTTATCTCCCACTATTTATTATTAGTAGGGGGTCACTGGGCTCTGCATATCCCTCCCTAATCCGCCGCTGTATAGATACTGATCTGCAGCATCCGTATGTAATTAGACAGCCCGGCAGTGAGGAGAGGGTTAACTGATGTAACTTCACTAGATCCGGGTGACACGGAATTATGGGATGTATTCTGTCTGGCGGAGATTCCAGTTGACATTATTATGACCGCACTGTTCATGTTTGCATTTGCATGCTTCCTGGAACTACAAGTCCCAGAAGGAGCTGCCTATCCACATGCTGGGATTTATAGTGCAGCAGTAACTGCCAGCCTCCTCCATTCACATGGCTGTATCCTGGCCCTCATATATAGTGGGGACAAAAAGGGGAGGGACTAACCATTGCAACCAATTAGATGGTGGGTAGTTGGGCTCTGGTTGCTATGGGCAACACTTCACAGTTTCCTGTACTTTTTAGAAATGTGGCTGTGCTTTTTGTTTTTGAGGGGTTGTCAACAAGAATAGCAGCATTTGTGGTCCCTTTTTTGATCTTCCCTCACACGTCTAGCACTGGGGGGAAATCCTTTCTAACAATCTAGGCTGTATTCTGTTTTATGGCATAAATAGATAACAGGCCACAATATAACCAGCACTAGCTACCATGAAAAATGCTGTAATGTACTGTTAAAAGGTGCTGCAAATGTGCCATATTTATTCAATTAACATAATTTTAATCAGCTTGAGGCATAACAGAGAAAAATGCATTAAAGGAGCATGGCAAAATAATTCACACCAGTTGATCCAAATGTATAAATGGTATTATTATATACAGAACACTTACAGCCATGAGGTGGCACAAATTAGGGTGACCAGACGTCCTCTTTTTCCCGGACATGTCCTACTTTTGAGACCTAAAAAATTTCAAAATCGTCCGGGATTTTGTTTGACTGCCTCAAACTGTTTGAGTCAAACATAATACATGTATATTATATACATGTATTATGTTTGACTCAAACAGTGTGAGGCAGTCGAACAAAATCATTTTAACTGTTAAAATGGCCTTTAGGGGTTAAAAATAATAAAAAAAAACCTCACCTTTTCCACTTGTTTGCGCAGCCGGTGTCTTCTTTCTTCTTTCCCCTTGCAGGACCTGCAAAAAGACCTTTGGTGACGTTATTTTTAACCCCTAAAGGCCATTTAACTATTATTTTCTGTTATAACGGAAAATAATAAAGGGAAGTTCCCGGGGTATAGTGTTATGCCCCCCCCCCCCCCCCCAAAAAAAAAAAGGTGTCCTCCTTTTCAGAAACCCAAATCTGGTCACCCTAAGAGAAAAGTGCCCAGTATGTCTGGAGTTACACTGCATCAACAGTAATAAATTAGACACTCACTTAGGTCACGTCCACGTTTCTTTATTTCACAGACATGTGTTATGTGTATGTTCCACAGGCAGCACTGGCACCCATTGATCTTAATGTGTTTGTTCACACATCACAGAAACATTTACTACTTTGGTCCTTTATGTGGACCAAACACATCCATTGAAGTCTATGGGTCTGTGAAAAGGCCCTGACACAACACAGATGGCATCTGCTTTCTGTCAGTGTTTCACGGACCATTGGTAGGAGATGCTCTGGAAAATAATTTTCAGCTAAGCAGTATCCGTGGAATAAAGATGACACACGGAGGGCAAAAAATGGAAACATGGACCAAACATGGATTCTTCATGGATATCCTCAAGAATGAACCATGGACAGATTTTCCACAGATGTCAAATGGACAGATATGTGAATGAAGCCTTAGGCCTTGCACAAACGTCCGTGTCCGTTTGATAACAGTGAAAAAACTGTGAGGGGATATACTAACAAATGCCTAATGTCTTAGTATAAAGTCCGTCGGTACAGAAAGGGTCAAATTTATTAAGAGAAACAGAAATCTAAATAAATTTGGCACTTTTCCAGGCAGTCCCTGGGTCAGACTTTTACATTTATGCCAGCTATGTCTGTGCATCCAGGGGTGTAGCTATAGGGGAAGCTACTGCTTTGGGGCCCAGACTGTGAAGGGGCCCACCCAGGAGGAGAACTGAAATATTTTATTGTCAGAGTCCCCTCAACAGTATTATAAAATGACATCATATACAGACACTGTAGAAAGTGGGCTGAGCAGCTGTCAGGTCTGGTCTGAGATTGAGATCTTGACTAGCCACAGGAGGGAGTATTGCACAGGAGGTGAGGGTTGCAAAGAATTTGCTGGGGGACCCGTTCAAAAATTTGCTGTAGGGCCCAGTCATTTTTATTTACGTCACTGTGTGTGCCTATACTGATATCTATGCCTTCCCCTGTCTGGCATAGATTTCAGTGTTTTTTTAATGCCAAAAAAGGTTAAAAAGTGTAGAGGAAAAAAACATTTTTGCTCAAGTGGCGCTTAAAAAGTCTCAAACATGCAGTTTGTGACTTTTTTACTCCACAAAAGTGGCATATTTTAATGATAAATATGCCTCAGGATGTTTGATACTTTCTCTGAAGGGTCCACTGTTGGTCTGTCATCCATATTTCACATGCACTGTTAGCTTGATAAAAGGATTTTCACAGCATCTCCTACTATTCCCTGAATTTACTGGAGGCCATTGTGGCACCACAAGAGGCATAATATACGGTAGTGTGGGCTCAGCATGCATGTGGGACGTGGATTCCCTGAATTTAATGGAGCCCATTGAGGCACCAAAAGAGGTAGTATTTAGTGTAGGTTCCTGTCCTAACAAGATTCACTTGTCATTGTCAGACAGGCACAAAACATTTTGTACGAAATGTATTTGCCAAGAACCTCACATTTAGGGCTCATGCAGACGATAGTATTTTATTTCCGTGTCTGTTCCATTTTTTTTGCGGACCGTATGCGGAACCATACATTTTAATCGCTCCGCAAAAAAAACGGAAGTTACTCCGTGTGCATTCCTTGTCCATATGTCCATTCCACAAAAGTATTGAACATGTCCTATTATTGTTGCTTTATGAACAAAGATAATACTGTTCTATTAGAGGCCAGATGTTCCGTTCTGCAAAATATGGAATGTACACGGACGCCATCCGTATTTTTTGCAGATCCGTTTTTTGCGGACCACAAAATACTTATGGTTGTGTGCATGAGCCCTTATAACGTAGCATTAGTATATTTTCTATAGTGAGTATGGCACGATTGTAGCTACTTTATTATACGTGTTTGCAGAGTGCTGTTGCATTGTGTTTGTTTTCGCTTTTATCTCCTACCAATGGTTATTGAAAATCACTGACAGAACATGGATGCCAGTTATGCACATTCGACATTCGTTTACTCCATTTCCATCAGAGATCTGTTATTTCAGACAGAAAAAAATTCCTGCATGCTGGAGTCTTTCTCCGTAGTCAATATAGTAATAGTTGGTGTTGAGCGAAGCGCACTTCGGATCATAGATCTGAAGTTGCTTCATTTGAATGCTGCACGGTGACCCGTCTACCGAACAGTATTCACATGTATGGGCTTTGTGGAGGTGAAGTCTGTTATGTCCAAAATAAATTCAGACTTTGCTTATTTAACTTGAAAACCATTTTAAAACTGGGATCCGAAGTTAGGTCTCCGTACAGCATTTGAACAATGTTTTCAACAAAGCGACTTCAGATCTATGATCCGAAGTCTGCTTGGCTCATGCCTAGTAATCGTCCTCTCGACGTCACGCTGCAGCTACTATTATAATGGTGTGATCTGCCTCCAGTGAGAAAACCATCGCTTGTAAACACTAATTATAAAATTGTTTTCAGTCCTCATAATAATGAAGTTGGATCTTAACAAATCTGAGGGCTTCCCCAACTCCCTCCAAGAAAGGAGCACTGGCTGTATTCACGGTTATTGTTTTACTTCTGTAAATTCCACTTTAAACATTTAAGGAGGGAGAAGTAGATATTGTTGATGTTACATTACATACGCATTGTAGTTTGGCAACAATTCTCCGCCGGTCGTCCAAGATCTGTTGTTTGTGTGCAAACAATGAGGAAAGCATACTTGTAAAGGTTTGGTAAATTATATATACAGTATATATAAGTCTTGATAGATTGAGGCAGCACACCAACAGATAATGTGAAGGACCACTTTATTACCCCTTTTGCAACATTTCGGCCTTCTCACTTGAAAAAGGCCTCAGTGAGAAGGCCGAAACGTTGCAAGAGGGAAAATAAAGTGGTCCTTCACGTTATCTGTTGGTGTGCTGCCTCAATCTATCAAGACTTCGATGTTTATGGGCTCAAGTTCCTACTGCCTGGAGGATTTTGCATCCACTATACACATTGACAGTGCTACTGTTGTTTTTCGTATTGGTATATATATATATATATATATATATATATATATAAAAGACCTGGCAGCACTACATTCAATGTAAACAAAAAAGGGCGCACGCCCAAAGGGACTAGACTATTGCCCAATACACAAAATAGCAAAAAGGCAGCACTCCAAAATCAATAAAAAATGAAAAAAAAATGTTTTTATTCACCAATGTGGATACACGTCGTTTCGGCTCAGCACTAGAGAAAGGCTTTAGTGCTGAGCCGAAACGTTGTGTATCCACATGGGTGAATAAAAGCTTTTTTTTCATTGATTTTGGAGTGCTGTCTTTTTGCTATATATATAGAATATAGAATATTTTTTCTATATAAAGAAAAAATGAACAAAGAGAAAACGAAAACAGTGACAGATTTTGGAACAACATACGAAGAAACCAGTGTAGCCCGATATTTTCATAATAGACAGCATAATGTCAATTAATTGTGATGGCGAATATTGGAACAAGTAGAAAGCCTTGAAGGGGTTAATTCCAAAACACCATTGCAGAGGGATGCCTTTTGGATTCAGCAGCTTGATACACTGAATCCAAGGGGATAAATGAACTCTCCAATTTAAATTTGTTTTTGTAAACAGGAGACATAGGAGATCATTTATCAAACTGGTGAAAAGTACAACTGGCTTAGTTGTCCATAGCAACCAATCAGATTCCTCCTTTCATTTTCCAAAGGAGCTGTCCAAAATGAAAGGTGCAATCCAATTGGTTGCTATGAGCAACTAAACCAGTTCAACTTTACACTAGTTTTATAAATGACCTCGATAGAATATATCCACCAATATGATTGCCATATTCTCCTGCAACATTGTTTATTATTATGTTTTTAAGCTAACCAATGAGTATAAACTTCATAGAGTATTTAAATGACACTTATAGAAAGAGGGAGGTTCCTCAAAACGTTGTGTAGCAGAGTGCTACTACTCCCTGTCTTATATGACCTTACCCGGAGAAAAAGATACTGAGTGCATGGGTGAATGCATGAAGAAACCAGCACACTGAAACGAACCCACAGCGAGGCGGTACAAGCAAAGTGGATTAAGGTTTTTATAACCCAGTTTTCGATATATGTGTTTTACCATTTTTCATCAAATAAAATACACTAATGTAATATATTTCTGGTTATACACTGTATATTACATATATGGATTACATGGACTGTGGAAGTCAAATAATCAGGATAAAGACTAGCCACTAATATTCTGCTATTAAGGGTCACACGTCTGGAAAATGGGTCTGCATCCGTTCCGCAAATGGGTGTGGACACATTCATTCTCAATGGGGCTGCAAAAAATGTGGACAGAACACCATGTGCTGTCCGCATCCGCACTTCCGTTCCGTGGCCCCACAAAAAAGATAGAACGTGTCCTATTCGTCTCTGCAGCCACGGACAAGAAAAGGCATTTCTATTATAGTGCCGCCCATGTGCGGTCTGCAAAATGCGGAACACAAATGGTCGGTGTCCGTGTTTTGCGGATCCACAATTTGCAGACCGCAAAACACTTGTGGACGTCTGAATGGACCCTAAGAGACACTTGCTGTATACTGGCACATCATTATGGCACTTTATAAAGAAGCAGCAGCTGAAAGTCCAAACCAGTGGCACAGTGAACAACGCAGGAGAAGGGGGTGAGTGTAATATGATTTTTATTTTAGTCTATTGGAGGACTTGCCTAAAACTTTTAAGGCATATTTACACTGCCCTGATGAGCAGAAAATTGCTCGACCTCATACAGAACCCTGGTTTTTGGGGTACTCTGTATTCTGCTGCCCAGAAATGATGAGTGAGATGTCTGCACCTCAGATCATTTTACTGGGTGAACAAGTGTTTTGCTTGATCATTGGGTGCTCTGTGGCACCTTTACAAGGGCAGATTATTGGAAATAAACATTTGTAGAAACATCCATTGCCGATAATCTGTCCAAAAAGTGGGCTTTATTTGTCTTGAATATCCCCTTCAAAAGGTCTAGAGTCTGTAAATGTTTCTCTATGTAAATCCATTATCTATAATTTAATGCCTTCCGTTATCAGGCAGTTTAGGCACCAAATGGTGTCCTGTGGTGTTCTTCACTGCAGATAGCTGGTACAGGAAAATAAATGCATCTAGATAAAAGATCTCAGCTGTAGATTGTTCTGAGGAGCTATGTATACCGTAATGTACAACTGACCTCACTGACTATGACTGAAAAACAGCAAATGTCTCCCAATTTCCAAAGAATTTTATAAAATTTTATACAAATCCTATAAGAAGCAGATATTTCTCATAAGCAGATATGTTTCATTCATCTGAATGGGGTTTATAGAAATTCATGTGCTTCCTGCTCAAACTAACCCATTTAGATGAATGCAATGACTGACTTTCAGTCTCAAATATAATTTATTTAGCTCACTTATATAGCACTGACATATTCTGCAGCGCTTTACAGACATTATCATCACACTGTCCCCAATGGGGATTACAATCTAAGTTCCCTATCACCCTGTACCCGGAGGATACCCACTCAAATACAGGGAGGACATGCACGGAGAGAACATGGGGAATGCTAACCACTGCTGCCCATGTAACTTATATTAAGCACAAGCTGCTTTTTATCCCAACAAGCAAAACAGCAATACTAAGTAGTTTCCTTTTTTTTTCTAAACAGGGCTGTGAGATACGTATCATCTCAATACATGCAAATTATATACACCAAATAATAGCATGAATGTTTCTCAGGATAGCCCTATTGCCCAGTTCAAACTGAAAAACATTTTGTATATATGTTGAAGTGTATTTATTTGAAAATGTAAAGCAAATATGTCATACAAGCTACAATATTGATACAGTGAAACAAAGAATGATCAGGTACAATTATATATAAGGCATTTTTACACAGCAAAATGTTATTGTGCATTTGGGTGTATACTCCATGGCAAATCCACATAGATTCTTCTCAAAATCATCCTCCCAATCGAATTGCACACAGAATAAATGTATGTACATACTAGAAATAACATAGTAAAAAAGCAACTTAGGGGGTCATTTACATTAGGCATAATTCTAGCGTAGATTGCGGTGCAAAGGTTATTTACTCCGCAATCTGAGACTTTTCCCCACTCATGTCAGGTATAAAAAACTGGGCATGGTGTGGGCAAGGAAGCGCCGGCAAGCCTGTCTCATTTTCTATACCTGTTTTAGGCATAGAAAATGGTATAAATGTAAAAAGAGGGAGAATGTATCCAGAAAACTATCCACTAGCGCTACCTTTAGAGACACTTTTTGTTGCTGCCGTTACCTGCAGCAGTACTGCACACCTGCTGTTCTGGAAAACCAAATACGTATATATCTATATAATGGCACCGCGCAACTGGTATATTGATATCCCTTATTCACCTAGATGGTACTTTTAATTCAATAACTTTCCTCTGTAAGATTTAGTATACCACTCAGTTCACCTCTGGAGCGGTAGTTAGCACATATGTCTCAATGTTCCGCACACTCAAAACGCTGTATTCATAGCGTATGCATAGTGTGCGGAACATTGAGACATATGTGCTAACTACCGCTCCAGAGGTGAACTGAGTGGTATACTAAATCTTACAGAGGAAAGTTATTGAATTAAAAGTACCATCTAGGTGAATAAGGGATATCAATATACCAGTTGCGCGGTGCCATTATATAGATATAAATGTAAAAACATTCCTTCCTGATTCCAAGAAAGGTAAACCGGTGTGAAGCAGTAGCTTACAGTACTGAGCATTTCTACTGAGGAATAGGGAACACTCTACTGAATATATGGGATTCATATATTCAGAGTAGGGATGAGCGAACTTTTGAAAAGTTCGGTTCGCTTCGGCGAACTTTCGTGAAGTTCGGATTCGTATGAACCGAACCGAAAACCAACCTTGCTATAACGGCTGAATAATTGCGGCTACAATAATGGGAGTCTGATAGGGTATAGTTTCGTTTACTTGCAGTTGCTATTACAATGAAAAAAGTGGAAAAAATCCAAGTGACTTCAACAACGGCGACGCAAAATATACGCATATTTGAGAATTTACACTAATGCGTACGCTAATGCGAACATTCCCGCACAAATAACAAACATACAGTCTAGCGTTGTCAAAGGTGCGCTACTTAACTGAATGAATATGTACGCATTAGCGTACTCATACACTGCGTCTGCGAACATTCCTACTCAAGTAACGAACATACAGTCTAGCGTTGTCAAAGGTACGCTACTTAACTGAATATGTACGCATTAGCGTACTCATATACTGCGTCTGCGAACATTCCTACTCAAGTAACGAACATACAGTCTAGCATTGTCAAAGGTACGCTACTTAACTGAATATGTACGCATTAGCTTACGCATACACTGCGTCTGTGAACATTCCTACTCAAGTAACAAACATACAGTCTAGCGTTGTCAAAGGTACGCTACTTAACTGAATATGTACGCATTAGCGTACTCATACACTGCATCTGCGAACATTCCTGCTCAAGTAACAAACATACAGTCTAGCGTTGTCAAAGGTACGCTACTTAACTGAATATGTACGCATTAGCATACGCATACACTGCATCTGCGAACATTCCTACTGAAGTAACGAACATACAGTGTAGCGTTGTCAAAGGTACGCTACTTAATTGAATATGTACGCATTAGCGTACGCATACACTGCATCTGCGAACATTCCTACTCAAGTAACAAACATACAGTCTAGCGTTGTCAAAGGTACGCTACTTAATAATGTACACTAATGCGTATGCTAATGCGTATGAATTCATAAAATGCGTACACATTAGTGAACATTCTCAAATATGCGTATATTTAGGGTATGGCATATGGCATATTCCATACCCTAAATATACACATATTTGAGAATGTTCGCTAATGTGCACGC
The DNA here is from genome assembly GCA_900303285.1 of Rhinella marina. NCBI lineage: Eukaryota > Metazoa > Chordata > Amphibia > Anura > Bufonidae > Rhinella > Rhinella marina. The sequence continues at coordinate 95,033 of ONZH01013330.1, forward strand.
ATTCTATGAATTCATACACATTAGCGTACGCATTAGCGTACATTCTCAAATATGCGTATATTTTGAGTCGCCGTTATTTTAACCAGATTCGTTACGAACTTTCTCAAAATTCGGTTCGGTGACGAACCGAACTTTTGGGAAAATTTGTAACGAATCTGGTTCGTTACGGTTCGGTTCGATCATCCCTAATTCAGAGCTTTGTCAAAAATTTGAACAAGAGGAAAAATTCACATGCATTCTTTCACCAAGGATGCAGTCATAAAAGTAAAAAATACACACATATTAAAGGGACATTTACATATTTTTTTACATATTAATAGCCTGTGTGTGACTATTCTAGGAATTTTTGTACAGTGGTGGATGGTTTTCTGAATATAATCTGTTGAAGTCACTCCTGTATTTTACTTCCTGTGCTGACTCTTTAACTTTGTTTGGAATTTTAGCACGGCAAACAGCCGTAGAGATCACCTGTGCAAGAATAGTATGTGGGTCCCGAGTGAGAGACTCATCACAGTCCATCAGTAATGTTGAGCCAAGAGAACCTAGGACTTCTGAGTGAATACTCATTACTAGAGATGAGCGAGTAGTGAAATATTCGAAATTCGATTCGAATAGACCGCGAAATTCGACTATTCGACCGAATATCGAATCCCATTAAAGTCTATGGGAAAAAAATGTTCGCCACTTGGAAATCTCAATTCGACCACTTGGAGGTCACCAAGTCCACCCTGAAA
>ONZH01013331.1:0-19401 GCA_900303285.1 Rhinella marina
AGAGGCTGGGATCGAGCTGACCCTGAGGCCACTCATTTAATGCCCACACCAAGGATTGCGGGGTCTACCTCGGTCACGGTTTCTCAGACTTATTATGCCTCTTCCTCCAACCCCTCCTCCTCCTCCTCTTCGCACAGAAACAATGAGCCAACAGGCAATGTTTCTGAGGGCCAACTGGTGCTCTATACAATCAATGTTTACGGAGGGCCACCTACAGGCCCTCTCTCCAATACATTTTTTAGTAGCGTCAAATACAGACACTCAAAAAACAATTTTACATGAGGGAGTGTCTCCCCGTCTGCCATCATATTCGGTCAGGCGGTCCGCAGAAGTGGCCACTGTGAGGAAGGCCACGGCAAGAACATCCCCTTTTCAATTGAGAACAAGTGGAGACTTGTAAGAGGATGACATATTTCTTCGGCAGTGGATTCACCTTCCCCTTTATCATTGCCAGACAACAGCTTGTGAAAAAGTAATTGGCAATGATGAAGAAAATGTAACGGTGCAATGGACCGTCTGTGAAGCAAACCTATATATTCCCACCATGCCAGCCATGGGTTGTACATAAACTAATAACAGGAAAAACAAAAAAAATATTTTACAGGAGGGTCAACTACAGACACTCCAAAACAATTTTTTAGGAGGGTCAACTTCGGACACTCCAAAACAAATTTTTGGGAGGCTCACCTACAGACATTTGACTGCAATCTCAGTCTGACCAAGGCATTGGTGGTGTCACTGCCATGCTGTGTCAGGCTAAATTTTTGGGTGCTTCACCTGCCACCTGAGTCTAACTTGGTCACTATGGGTTCACCGCCATGCTGTGTCAGGCTACATTTTTGGGTGGTTCACCTGCTACCTCAATCTAACTTGGTCACTTGTTGGTGTCACTACGCTGTTACCATGCTGTGTCAGGCTTATGCCTGCGTCGTGGGGTGGGGGATAGCACAGCAGTGCCAGCATGAGCTGTGGTGTCACCTGCAGGCGGTGATGGACCTTCGTTGCACCTAGTTGGGTGCTTTCCTAACATGTGCCAGCACATGTGCCTTGCCCATCTTGGTCTGGGTCAGCACAATTGCCTTGAGGGTCACCACCAGGCTGTTGCCCAGAATTTGGCATAATGGTACGATTAGGCAGCCTCAGAGACATCCATGCATGCTGCCCCTGCTGTTTCCTGTCCATTTCCGTGGTGTTTCCATCATTTTCTGAGGTTTCCAGGTTTTCATGCAATCTTCCCTATGCAGAGCCCCGGTCCCCTGCAAAAAATGCTCGAGTCTCCCATTGACTTAAATGGGGTTCGTTATTCAAAACGAGCACCCGAGCATCGGGAAAAATTTGATTCGAATAACGAGCACCCAAGCATTTTAGTGCTCGCTGATCTCTACTTAAAAGCCACATTTAAAGTTCCTTTATGTTCAGACGCTTTCCTCTGGTGGGGTAGCGAAGTCAGGGGCAATCCAGGCCTTGCTCATTTTGATTAGCATCAGCATTTTCAGTTGACAGGCGGATGCACTTAGCAGTTATTATGCCCCCAGCGGCACTAAATAACCGCTCTGACAAAACACTGGCGGCAGGGCAGGCTAGCACCTCCAAGACATAGAGAACCAGTTCGTGCCACGTGTCCAGCTTAGACACCCAATAATTATGAGGCACAGAGGGATCGCTGAGCACGTTGACATTGTCAGCTAGGTACTCGTTTACCATTTTACAAAACTTTTCCCTCCTAGTTGTGACACTAGGCCGCTGATCAGAACTTTTTCCACATGCAGCACTGTCCGTGTTTATTGTAATCAGGTAGAGTTCCAGTGCATGCTGAGGTCGCACAGCAGTCAGTGAGCTGGCAAGTGTAAGTGCTGCTGCAGCGTTGCCAGACCGGCGGAAGCTGTAGGTGACTTTCGGAAATGGGCACCTTCACCAGCAGCTCAGGCAAATTGGTGTAGGTTTTGAGAAACCGCTGAACCACTAAGTTGAAGCAGTTGTTTGGCCTGAGTGAGATTGCTGTTCGTCCTTCCTGTTGGAGGAACAGGTAGACTCATTCCTGTCATTAGTTCCAGGGTCCTATAGGGTCAGTTTGGTTTAGGTTCCTGTGTATGAACTCGCCTACATTTGAGGCCTGTTCATACTGGTAGTCAATCAGGATTAGAGTCATTGTTTTTCTGTCCATCTACCTTCCTTAGTTTTCCGGCCTAATCTTCTTTCCCGTCTACGCCTGTGTGGTTTTCCCCCCACACCTGAGCATGACAGTATGTGTGTGAGCTTGCCGAGCTCCAAAGCCGCCACCAAGTTGTGGCCGTTATCAGACACAACCATGCCTGGTTGTTGGTTGAATGGCGAGAGCCACAGCTCAGCCCGGTCCCTTACACCCTGCCACAGCATTGTGGTGGTGTGTTGTTTGTCATCTAAGCAAATAAGTTTCAGCACAGCCTGTTGCCTCTTCCCCACCGCTGTGCTAAACTGCTTCCAGCTACTGACTGAAGTCTGACTGGTGCTACAAGATGAGAATTCCTAGATGGAAGTGGTGGAGGGGTTGCAGCCGCTAATGTGGATGGTGGTGGAAATCCTGATCGAAGTAGGGCCCGCAATCCTATGTGTTGGTATCACCTGTGCCATCCCAGGGTACGACTCGCTCCCAGCCTCTACAACGTTCACCCAGTGTGCCATCAGGGAAATGTAGCGTCCCTGGCCAGAAGCACTTGTTCATGTGTCAGTCATTAAGTGGACCTTCCCAGTAACTGCATTGGTCAGGACACAGGTTATGTTACGGGACACATGCTGGTGTAAGGCAGTGAGGGCACACCGGCAAAAATAGTGGCGGCTAGGTACTGAGTAACGAGGGACAGCCACCGCCATCAGACTGCAAAAATCCTCAGTGTCCACAAGCAGCATTTTCAGCGCCAGCAATTTGTAAAGGTGTGCATTTAGTGCTATGGCCTGTTGGTGGGTGGCTGGGTATTTGCACTTTCGTTCAAAGGCCTGGGGTATGGACATCTGTACGCTGCGCTGGGACACAGAAGTGGATGTGCTTGCTGATGGTGCTTGCAAGGGTCCAGGTGCAGGGGGGAAGGAATCTGGGACTGCGTCTTGGCTAGCACGTAACACAGGGAAGAGGAGGTAGTGGTGTGACCCGCAGACACCGATTGTGGATCTAGGCGTTTGGCCCACCTATTAGGGTGCTTTGCTGCCATGAAGATCATGCTGGTGGTGGTCAGGTTGCTACTGTTCATGCCCCTGTTCATTTTGGTACGGCACAGGTTGCAAATGACAATTCTTTTATCGTCCACACTTGTTGGCGTGGTCTGCCTTCTCCCTTTTGCCACCCCACCACCTCTTACAGCCTCCCTCTCTGTACTGCTGTCTTTGCTCAGCTTGCCTCCTTCCCATGTTGGGCCAGTTGTTTCATCATCCACTACTTCCTCTTTGGGAAGGAATTTTTTCATTTAAATTGAGGAATATTGGCTTCTACCTCACAGGGGTTTTTTGCCTTCCTCTGGATTAACTTGCAGGATAACAGGCCGAACTGGATGGACAGATGTCTTTTTTCGGCCTTATAAACTATGTTACTATGTTACTTCTTCACTCTGGCCCTCATCCTGACAAGTTGACGTTCAGTGCTACTGACACTCAAAAACATTTGGGGTGAGGGTCTGCTGCTGATCTGACCGTCTAAAACATTAGGGGCGAGTGCCTGCTGCTGAGCTGACCGTGTAAAACATTCGGGGAGAGTGGCTGCTGCTGATCTGACAGTGTAAAACATTAGGGGTGAGGGCGTGCTGCTACTTGCGCTTTACGTATAAGTAAATATATGTTTCCTAACAATATTTCCTCTAAAATCGATGTTGTCTTGCGTTTTGGGGGGGGCATTTTTGTCATTCCGTAAAAGTGGCGTAATACTCGGACATCATCGTTAACAGCAGCGACTTCGGTGTCCAAGATGCATCCAGACATCCTCCCCATGCTGTTCCCTAACCATTTCAGTGGTGTTTCCACCATTTTCTCACGTTTCCCTATCAACCAGACACCCTCCCCTCTGCAGAGCAGGGGGTGCCCGGTCTTCTCCCATAGACTTTCATTATACTCAGGTGCTCGGCCGAGCACTCGAGCACCACCTAGTGTTCGGCCAGAGCACCCGAGCATCAGGGAGCTCGATCATCACTAGTTATGATTAATAAATACATTAAATTGTATAATATTATATATATCAATGCTGTTTTGGTTGTACGGACCATAGATATCAGCAATCCCGGTATATCATACGTTCCACACTGACTGACAAGTAAGTAAGCTGTCAATTCTGCTGCTGCCATGTCCAGATATTTACATCAAGGTTATACTTAGTTGCTCTGTATAAGATAAAGTTAGATACCACCCACATTCTCCTCGTGGAATCATGTGCGCTTACAATTTGTTCAGTGTCCCTGTTCTTCTTGCAGCTGACTCCGGCGCTACAAGCTTCACGCATGCGTCAGTATCTTTTCAGATGCTGGATGATCTGTAACTGTATTCGCGTATAGATAAATCAGATAGTCCAAAATTGAATAGGCTTCAGGAAATAGAGGAATATTTGTGGTGGCTTTCGAGATACATTTTGGGGACTCCATAGTCTCCATCTTCAGTAGAAAAAACAACTCTATCCCTGGAACATATGTACATTTCTCCAGTAGTAAAGAAAACAGGAAATGGGTTTCTCAAATTTCTTGCATTGTTGGCACTACGAATTGATTAATGAATCTAAAATATTTAGGTCTTATCTATATGATTAGTATATAACCCATATGATACTTTTTGACATAGCCCAACAATGTATTACTCCAACAATCAATCTATTCACTTATATATAACATAATTCCAATAATCCAGCCCAGATATGATATTATTCCAATAGTCTGGCATGTTCACCTCTATCATTCCCGTTCTTATATATAACCTAGTAACTCCAATATCTAAAACTGCTGTTATATCCATTTAGTGTATCACATTATATTCAATCAAAATTACTTATATACCGCTGTCACAAACTTACCTGTTCAGTCCAACTTTATTCCAACCATGTCTGGAAAGACCTGCCCTGTTCCTACCCATTCCTGTATGACTTTGACTTTATGTAGTTTTTTCTGTGTGTGTGTCAGTCTTGCTCCTAGCAAAGTAGGGAACGTAGACCAGTTGCAGACTTGCCGTCTAGGGCTTGCGGTGCAAGTAGGCAGGGAAGGTGGGATGGGTTCCAGTTAGGGATCACTATATGTGTGTTCCTGTCTACTGTGCTGACAACAACATCTGATAATCTGGCATATGTAGTAAATGTTATATAAACATTATTTAAATAGTTTCTTATTATGGATTCTTTTCAGACCTGTAAGGAACTCATCAATAGAGCCATATTAAATGATAATTCATTTTTAAATCTCCAGTGTTATAAATTGACTATGATAATTAGAGATGAGCGAACTTCATGTTATGAAAGTCGTTCACGCTTCGTTTGGTGGTAAAAGGTGAATTGTGTTATGGATTCCGTTACCACGGACCATAACACAATTCTATGATGGTCTATGGCCTGCATAACGGATCCGTCCCATTTCCGTTATGCAGAGGAGTCCTCTCCTGCATAACGGAGACCAGATGGATCTGTTATGCAGGCCATAGACTTCTATTATGACGGAATGCTTCTAAAGGATTGCATTCTGTCATAGAATTGCGCTATGGTCCATGGTAACGGAATCCATAACACAATTCACCTTTTAACACCAGACGAAGTGTGGACGAATTTCAATATATGAAAATATATGAAATTAGCTCATCTCTAATGAAAATCCTTTAAATTAGTGTGCAATTTGAGAACCTGATTTTGGGTTTTCATTACTACTGAAGAAATATACACAGGGCTTGAAAAAGCATTCATAACCCTTGAACTTTTCCACATTTTTTCACGTTACACCCTCAAATTTAAATATATTTTATTGGGATTTTATGTGAAAGACCAACACAAGGTAGCAAGTATTTGTGAAGTATGTGGGATATGTCTCTACCAGCTTTGCACATCTGGAAGCTGAAATTTTTGCCTATTCTTCTTTGCAAAATAGCTCAAGCTCAGTCACATTGGCTGGAGAGCATCTATGAACAGCAATTTTCAGTCCTGCCACAGATTCTCAATGGGATTTAGGTCTGGACTTTGACTGGGCCATTCGAACACATTAATATGATTTGATCTAAACCATTCCATTGTATCTCTGACTGTATGTTTAGGGTCGTTGTCCTACTGGAAGGTGAACCTCCACCCCAGTCTCAAGTCTTTTGTAGCCTCTATCAGGTTTTCCTCCAGGTTTGCCCTGTATTTAGATCCATTTATCTTCCCATCAACTTTGACAAGATTCCCTCTCCCTGTTGAAGAAAAGCATCCCCACAGCATGATGCTGTCACCACACAGTGGGCCAAAAAGTTCAACATTGGTCTTATCTGAACAGAGCACGTTCTTTGACATGTTTGCTATGTCTCCTACATGGCTTGTGGCAAACTGTAAACAGGACTTCTTATGGCTTTCTTTCAACAATGTCTTTCTTCTTGACACTTTTCCATAAAGCCCCGATTTGTGGAGTACACAATTAATAGTTGTTCTGTGGGCAGATTAACCCAACTTATCTCTAGATATCTGCAGCTCCTCCAGGGTGACCATGGACCTCTTGGCTGCTTCTCTAATTGGTGCTCTCCATGCCTGGCCTGTCAGTTTAGTTGGATGGCCATGTCTTGGACGTTTGCAGTTGTGCCATACTTCCATTTTCAGATGATGGATTGAACAGTGCTCCTTGAGATGTTCAGAGCTTTGGATATATTTTTTATAACCTAAACCTGATTTACATTCCTCTATATCTTTATCCCTGACCTGTCTGGTTTGTTCCTTGGTTTTCATATGCAGTTTGTTAACCCGGCTCCCCGTACCTGTGATTCTGTCCTCACATGCAAGTACAGGTGCTGGGCTTCCTCACCCCTCCCCGCTGCTGCATACCATGCCTAAAGGTGCGGGCAGCGGGGTTCGGGCGTGTCTCTCCTCCTTATGTTAGGTAGCATGTGCAAGTCTCCTATCTTCCCCAGCCTATAGCTGGTCTGCAGGATGTATTTAAAGGCGCCTCCTTCTACAGGAAGGCATCTGAGCAACTTTGGTTCCTAGCCTAGTCTAGTTGCTGTTTAGCAGGTGTTTCTTTTTCTGTGATTCTTACCATTACTGTGTATTGGACCTTGCATCTTATTTAACGGACTCTGCTTGTCTGCCGCCTGCCATTAACCTGGTACCTCGTTTATAGACCTTGCTATATTTCAGCCTGCCCTGATCTCGGGCCTCATTTACAGACTACACCATACTGCCACAAGCTCTGTCCTTGGACCTTGTACTCTGACCTTAGCTTGCCACTGCCTGATTAGCCTCTGGCCTCCCAGCACCCTCTGGGTGTACCGTACCATCCTGAGGTCGGTCCAGTGGGTCCACACTCAGGTACCATTACCTCCTCAGAGGTAGCACCTGGTTGTCACGCTCTGGTGTGGAGGGTATAGCCACACCAAGCGTAAGAGGGAAGGGAAAAGACCAAACAAGGGAAATGGTCACCTCCTGCAGGAATCCCTGAAACTAGGCCCTGGTGGACTACCAGTATGAACAGGCCTTAGTTGTAGGAGAGTTCATACACAGGAACCTAATAACAAATTGACCCTGTACAACCCTGCAGCTAGTGACAGGAGAAAGAGTAAACCTGTTCCTCCAAAAGGACGGACGAACAGGAAACTCCACAAGGCAAAACCAAAACAGGGAAACGTAGAATAAACACAATAGGGAAAATAACACTTATCTTAATGCAGATATTGCAGTAACCGGATCTCAGCCGAGATCCACACCAAACACAACAATGACAGCAGAAAGTATAAACCGCAAGGAATACTGGGAGAGGAAGGTGTAAATAGGAGAGATAATTACCACACCCACAACAGCTGAGGGGAAGGAGTGCGGTAAACAGCAACCAAATCAAGAGGAAAACATGTCAAATTATGTCACTTTTGAAAGTCTAGCCAAAGGACCAACTTTATCAGGATGAGACCTGTGAAAGGCTTTCACCAAACGACTGGCATTCACATCAGATGTACCCATGTCCTCTTCTCTGGTCCATAACCCTTCCAATGAACAAAATATTGAAGAGTCCCATGGAGAACTCGAGAATCAATGATCTTGACAATCGGGATTGTCCACCAAGACAGGCGCGGGTGGCAAGGGAGATGGCTCCAGAGGTTCAACATATCTCTTCAACAAAGATCTGTGAAACACATCATGGATTTTCAGAGCCTGAGCAAGTTCAAGACGAAATGCTACAGGATTAATAATGGCCGTGATCTTATATGGACCAATAAATCTTGGACCCAACTTCCAAGAAGGAACTTTCAACTTAATGTTCCTAGTAGACAGCCACACAGAATCACCCACACTTAGGTCCGGATCATTCATACGTTTCCTGTCAGCCACACTTTGTACTTGTTACCTCTATTTATCAAGTTATTTTGAATTTTCCGCCATATAGATGACAACGATGACGAAAAACGTTCTTCCTCAGGAATACCAGAAGTATCAGAACCAGAAAATGTGCCAAACTGCGGGTGAAAGCCATATGCACCAAAAAATGGTGACTTACCAGTGGAGTGCTGTCTGCGATTATTTAAGGCAAACTCTGCCAGAGACAAAAACGAGGACCACTCCTCCTGGTTCTCAGAGACAAAACATCTCAAGTAAGTCTCCAGACTCTGATTGGTACGCTCAGTCTGTCCATTCATCTGGGGATGAAAGGCAGAGGAAAAAGACAGTTGTACCCAAGCCGAGTACAGAATGTCTTCCAGAATCTGGACACAAACTGAGTCCCATGATCAGAGACCACGTCAGTAGGAATGCCATGAAGTTTCACAATGTTGTCAACAAACACTTATGCAAGAGTTTTAGCATTGGGGAGTCCGGGTAATGCAATAAAGTGTGCCATTTTACTAAAACAATCTACAACCACCAGAATAACTGTCTTACCAGACGAATCAGGCAGATCAGTGATGAAGTCCATGGATAAGTGAGTCCATGGTCTGGACGGGATGGGTAATGGAAGTAGGGGTCCAGAAGGTCGAGTATGTGTCACCTTAGTGCGTGCACAGACACTACAGGCCGACACATAGTCCTCAACACACTTACGCAGCCCCGGCCACCCGAATCTCCGAGAGATGAGGTCGATGGTGGATTTACTCCCAGGGTGTCCCGCAAGCACCGAAGAATGATGTTCTTCAAACAGCTTAATCAGAAGGAACAAACAACTTCCCAGGAGGCCAAGACTCCGGTGCATCTCCCTGGGCCTCAAACACCTTAGCCTCAAGATCAGGGAAAAGAGCGAATATCACAACTCCTTCAGACAGTATAGAGCTCGGATCTTGAAAATCACCATCTCCAGGAAAACTACGTGACAAGGCATCCGCCTTGACATTCTTAATCCCAGGACGATATGTGACAATGAAATTGAATCTGGTGAAGAACAAAGACCATCTGGCCTGCCTCGGATTAAGTCGCTTAGCCGACTCCAGGTAAGCCAGATTTTTGTGATCAGTGAATACAGTGATTGGGTGAATCGCCCCTTCCAACCAATGACGCCATTCCTCAAAAGCCAACTTAATGGCCAGTAACTCTGTTACCCACATCATAATTTCTCTCCGCAGCAGAGAGTTTTTTCGGAAAAAAAGCACATGGGCGCCATTTACCAGGTGACGGGCCCTGTGTTAAAACTGCTCCTACCCCCACCTCGGATGCGTCAACCTCCACAAAGAAAGGTTGTGACACATCTGGCTGCACCAATATAGGGGCAGAAGAGAAGAACTCCTTCACAGCGGAGAAGGCTTGCAATGCTGCATCAGACCACACTGAGACATCCGTCCCTTTCTTAGTCATGTCAGTTAAGGGTTTCACTATTGTCGAATAGTTCTTAATAAATTTTCGATAATAGTTGGTGAACCCAAAAAATTGCATAAGAGCCTTCAGATTTTCAGGTCGGTCCCAGTCCAGAATAGCACGGACTTTCTCTGGATCCATATGAAAACCTGAAGATGAAAGCAGGTATCCTAAGAATTGCACATCATGTACAGCAAAAACACATTTCTCTAATTTTGCATACAACTTGTTATCTCTTAAGATCTGCAACACCTGCCTCACGTGATCCTGATGTGTTACAATATCTGGAGAATAGATTAGTATGCCATCCAAATACACGACTACAAACCTCCCCACCAGGTGATGAAAAATGTCATTAACAAAATGCTGGAAGACAGCAGGAGCATTGGTCAACCCAAAAGGCATGACCAAGTTCTCAAAGTGGCCCTCAGGAGTATTAAAAGCCGTCTTCCATTCATCCCCTTCCTTGATCCTGACCAGATTATATGCCCCCTTAAGTCCAACTTGGAGAACACCTTGACATCCACAATCTGGTTAAACAAGTCAGGAATCAAAGGAAGGGGGGTACGGATCACGGACAGTAATCCGATTGAGTTCACAGAAATCCAGACATGGCCTAAGGGTTCCGTCTTTTTTCTTAACAAAGAAAAACCCTGCTGCCACTGGAGATTTGGAAGGTCTTATGTGTCCTTTAGCCAAACTCTCAGCAATATATTCCTTCATGGCCGTTCTCTCAGGTCCAGAAAGTTTATACAGCCTAGATTTGGGCAATTTTGCTTCAGGGATAAGATTGATAGGACAATCGTATTCCCGGTGAGGGGGTAAATCCTGACATCCACCTTCAGAAAATACATCAGAGAAATCCGATATAAAAGAGGGAAGAGTCTTAGTAGTTAAAGCAGAAAAAGATGTATTAAAACAATTGTCAACGCAAAAATCACTCCAATCCACAATTCGTCTAGTATGCCAGGCAATGGTCGGATTATGTTTGCTTAACTACGTTAAATCCAGAACCACAGGAGCCGGAAGACCTTCCAACACAAAACATGAAATAAGCTCCTGATGAAATTCACCCATTCTTAATCTGATATCATGCACCATCTGAGACAAACACTTCTGAGATAGAGGTGCAGAATCAATGGCAAACACAGAAATCTTCTTTTCCAATGTACTCGGAGACAATCCATGCATACGCACAAACTGAGCATAAATCAAGTTCACCCCTGCCCCGCTGTCAATAAACACCTCAATTCTCACAACCTTTGACTCTAGCGCCACCTCGGCAGTCAGGAGAAAACGGGTACTACAGGATGAAGACAAATGCACATTTTCAGTTTCCCTACCCACCCCACCAAGAGTGAGATGAGAATTCAACGCCCCATTGTGTTTTCTCTCTTTTAGAGACTGAATGCATGGACATACATTGATAAAGTGTCCTTTCTGACCACAGAAAAAACACACACCCTTTTTATTACCAAAATGCTTAAGAGTGGAAACAGGAGTAGCTCCCCCTAACTGCATAGGTTCGTCCCCTGACATCAACCTAGGGGAATTTTTACCCAAAGTGTCATAGGAAGACAGTACACTACGTGATAGTACGTCCTGAGAGCGGGGGCCCCTAGATCGCTCTCTCAGGCACCTATCCATGCGTACAGCAAGAGACTTAGCGGCTTCCAAAGACACAGGGGTTTCATGTAAGGCCAAAGCGTCCTTCAGCCTTTCTGATAAGCCTTGACAGAATTGGCTACGTAAAGCCGGATCGTTCCATTCAGTATTGGTCGCCCACCTCCGGAACTCAGAGCAATAGATCTCAACCGAGCGCTCCGGGTCATCATAGATAATCCCTAAAACCTTGAAAAATTCATCTACCGACCAGAGAGACTGCGATCCGGTCGGCAGAGAAAAGGCCCATGACTGCGCATCCCCTTTAAGCAGCGAGATGACCACACCAACCTTCTGCTTCTCATTACCAGAAGAATGTGGACGCAGTCTGAAATACAATTTGCACGCCTCCCTGAATTGAAAAAAATTATCACATTCCCCAGAAAATCTATCCCGGAGGGCGACCTTAGGCTCCAAACAGGCCTGATACCCAGCACCCCCAGAACCACCAGCCTGTGTTCTCTGAATCTGGTTGCGGATGTCAGCCGCCTCCAAGCTGAGTCCCTGCAGCCGTTCAGTAAGCGCAGAAATAGCATCCATGTCTGCACAAAAATGACATTAATTTTTGTTCGGCGGTTTATAATGTCACGCTCTGGTGTGGAGGTTATAACCACACCAAGCGTAAGAGGGAAGGGAAAAGACCAAACAAGGGAAATGGTCACCTCCTGCAGGAATCCCTGAAACTAGGCCCTGGCTGACTACCAGTATGAACAGGCCTTAGTTGTAGGAGAGTTCATACACAGGAACCTAATAACAAATTGACCCTGTACAACCCTGCAGCTAGTGACAGGAGAAAGAGTAAACCTGTTCCTCCAAAAAGGACGGACGAACAGGAAACTCCACAAGGCAAAACCAAAACAGGGAAACGTAGGATAAACACAATAGGGAAAATAACACTTATCTTAATGCAAATCTCAGCCGAGATCCACACCAAACACATCGATTACAGCAGAAAGTATAAACCGCAAGGAATACTGGGGTAAATAGTCGAGAGATAATTACCACACCCACAACAGCTGAGGGGAAGGGGTGTGGTAAACAGCAACCAAATCAAGAGGAAAACATGTCAAATTATGTCACTTTTGAAAGTCTAGCCGAACGCCTGCAACCTGACGCAAGTATGTTCATGACACTGGTGTACCCCTCGGAAAAGTCTATCCTCACCATCAGAGGTATCGTGAAGAACGAGGTGTGCACTTAGCCATCGCCCTCTGAAGAGGTTGGTCACGTGGGAATAGCAGGTTCATACCCATTCATCATTACACTGTTTGATCATGAATGATTTGTAACAAACGTCCATGGCCTTCACAGAACAGCTGTAGTTATACTGAAAATAACTGACACACAGGTTAACTCTCTTTGCTAATTAGGTGACTTTTGAAGGCAATTGGTCCCACTGGATTTCATTTAGGGGCATCAGAGTCAAGTGGCTGTATATACATGTATGCCACACTTTTCATATTTTTATTTACTAAAAATTAAAAAAAAACATGTATCTTTTTTTTTTTTACTTCACACATACTCGCAACTTTGTGTTGGTCTATTACATAAAATCCCAATAAAATGCATTTAAGTTTGTGAGTATAACGTGAAATATATATACAGATATATTTATTATGTATTAGGAATAGGGTTGTAATTTCTACTGAAGAAGGAGACTATGGACTCCCCAAAACACGTCTAGAAGGTCCCCACAAATATTTCACCATTCCCTCATGACTACTCAATTTTTGAGTCTTTCTGCTATATCTATTATGCAAATACAGTTACAAAGAGAGTAAATAAATATAAGATCGATATAAGCATGTAGACACAGCAGCAGGAGAATTGACCGTTTACTGATTTTTCAGTCCATGTGGAACATATAATATACAGTGATTGCTAACATCTATGGTCCATACAACCAAACAACATTTAGCAATATATAATATTGTACAATTGCATGAATTTATTAATTACAACATACAATTAATAAATGATTATATCTAGTTAAATTGATTTTTCTGGAATGTGTAGTCCGTCTAATACAGACTCTACAGAGCCAGACGTAAAACATTTTGGAGCTTTAACATTTCACAAACTATCTATAATTGCAAGATGTTAACTTAGTATTCGACTTGGAAGTATATTATTGATCACTGGAGGAAACCAAGGGACTAGAAAATTGGATGTTTAAACACAAGATTTTGAATACTTTAGTATTGAAATGGTGTCTTGAAGCTTAGTAGCATTCATTTATTTATCCATAAAGCAAGTATTTTACTTAAGAAGGAGGTGTATGGTGGAATATATTTAGTGCCGCTAGAGCCCAATAGCATATTTTCAATTCCTGAGATTCAGCCCTGTTTTGATATTTAAATTAGATATTAGAGTGAGTAACATCACTTTGCCATATGGTTCCATAGTCATGACCCCGCCCCTTCCTATGCTTACATCACAGATAGAATGAATTTGGGGAGGCAGGTGTGATTAAACCGAGCCAATGGAGCATTCCTGGCGTAGACCAGTTTCTTGTGAAGTCTTGGATGGAGGAAGTATCTTTTGTCTATACAATTAGACTATAGGCCAGTTACATGGTGTATGTATACTGATATGACCATTATATTGAAAGTATTTGTATATGTTGTACCTAGAAATTGTAGTTACGTAAAGGTGTCTTTTATGTTACATCTGCAGATTGGGGGGTTATTCCTGGTGATGACAAGGCAACATACTGTAGCTGTAATATAAAATGAGAACAATCCAACAAGCTAGGGCAAAAGGGGAATATTCACCATTGTCATCTGATAATTGGTAATATTCTGCCCTTTTTACACCAGCAGCATCAAATATTGCTGTTGATAATTATTGATATGAATAAGCAATATGTATCCTTCTAGCCAGGTCCAACTGTTAAATTAATATTTTTGCATTTGGGATATAGTGAAGTATTTGGTGGCTATATAGTGAGGAAAAAAAAGTATTTAGTCAGCTACCAATTGTGCACGTACTCCCACTTAAAAACATGAGAGAGGCCTGTAATTGACATCATAGGTAGACCTCAACTATGAGAGACAAAATGAGAAAACAAATCCAGAAAATTACATTGTCTGATTTTTAAAGAATTTATTTGCAAATTATGGTGTAAAATAAGAATTTGGTCAATAACAAATGTTTATCTTAATACTTTGTTATATATCCTTTGTTGGCAATGACAGAGGTCAAACGTTTTCTGTAAGTCTTCATAAGGTTGGCACACACTGTTGCTGGTATGTTGGCCCATTCCTCCATGCAAATCTCCTCTAGAGCAGTGATGTTTTGGGGCTGTCGCTGGGCAACACAGACTTTCATCTCCCTCCAAAAGTTTTCTATGGGGTTGAGATCTGGAGACTGGCTAGGCCACTCCAGGACCTTGAAATGCTTCTTACGAAGCCACTCCTTCATTGCCCTGGTGGTGTGCTTGGGATCATTGTCATGCTGAAAGACCCAGCCACGTTTCATCTTCAATGCCCTTGCTGATGGAAGGAGGTTTGCACTCAAAATCTCACGATACATGGCCCCATTCATTCTTTCATGTACACAGATCAGTCGTCCTGGTCCCTTTGCAGAGAAACAGCCCCAAAGCATGATGTTGCCACCCCCATTCAAAACAGTAGGTATGGTATGCAAATCAGCATTCACTCTCCTCCAAACACGACAAGTTGTGTTTCTACCAACAGTTCTACTTTGGTTTTATCTGACCATATGACATTCTCCCAATACTCTTCTGGAACATCCAAATGCTCTCTAGCAACTTCAGACGGGCCCGGATATGTACTGGCTTAAGCAGGAGGACACATCTGGCACTGCAGGATCTGAGTCCCTGGCAGCGTAGTGTGTTACTGACGGTAGCCTTTGTTACATTGGTCCCAGCTTTCTGCAGGTTATTCACTAGGTCCCCCCATGTGGTTCTGGGATTTTTGCTCACAGTTCTTGTGATCATTTTGACCCCATGGGGTGAGATCTTGCGTGGAACTCCTGATCGAGGGAGGTTATCAGTGGTCTTGTATGTCTTCCATTTTCTAATTATTGCTCCCACAGCTGATTTCTTCACACCAAGCTGCTTGCCTATTGCAGATTCAGTCTTCCCAGCCTGGTGCAGGTCTACAATTTTGTTTCTAGTGTCCTTCGACAGCTCTTTGGTCTCCACCATAGTGGAGTTTGGAGTGTTTCTGTTTGAGGTTGTGGACAGGTGTCTTTTATTCTGATAACAAGTTCAAACAGGTGCCATTACTACAGGTAATGAGTGGAGGACAGAGGAGCCTCTTAAAGAAGAAGTTACAGCTCTGTGAGAGCCAGAAATCTTGCTTGTTTGTAGGTGACCAAATACTTATTTTCCACCATAATTTGCAAATAAATTCTTAAAAAATCAGACAATGTGATTTTCTGGATTTGTTTTCTCATTTTGTCTCTCATAGTTGAGGTCTGCCTATGATGTCAATTACATGCCTCTCTCATCTTTTTAAGTGGGAGCACTTGCACAATTGGTGGCTGACTAAACACTTTTTTTCCCCACTGTACTTTGAACTTAGATAGGTAGTGAGGCGTGAACAGGTAACATAAAAACACGAGGTAGTGTAATGTTATATTTTCAGCCTATGCTTTTTTAATATTCATGACACTGGTCTGAATATGATCTTGTTGTGATTTTATGTTGTATGAATTTGTTTTATTGGATGCCTTATTTTTAGGAATTTTGTTTTAGCCCTTATTGCATAGCCTAGAGAGCAGATCTCTTTGAAATGTACATATCACATTAGTTTTTATTTTCTAAAGGTGCCAGGATAGATCTAGGCTCCTGGCCAGATAGCTATACACAGTATTGGTAAGCTTCCTACTCTTTTATTTATTATATCATTTTTTTTAATATTTTGTTTACATCATTCAGTATTAAAATTTATAGAGGGCACAATTTATTGTACAGGTATAGACTAGTGTTGATATATATATATTTTTTTTTTCAGCCTTTAATTGAGTATTCTATGTACACTGCCCAAAAAATACCACATCCTAAAGCTCAATGAATGAAATATTTCAGTTGCAAATCTTTATTCATTGCATAGTATAATGCGTTGAGAACACTGAAACATAAAAAATTATCAATGAAAATCAAAATTAATATCCCATGGAGGTCTGGATTTGGAATGATACTCAAAATGAAAGTGGAAAATCAAATTTCAGGTTGATTCAGCTTTAGTGGAAATGCCTCAAGACAAGGAAATGATGCTCAGTAGTGTGTGGCCTACATGTGCCTCTATTACCTCGCTACAATGCCTGGGCATGCTCCTGATGAGGCGGCGGATGTTCTCCTTAGGGATCTCCTCCCAGAACAGGATTAAAGCATCAGTCAAATCCTAGACAGTCTGTGGTACAACACGGCATTGGTGGATGAAACAAGACATGATGTCCCAGATTTGTTTGATTGGATTCAGGTCTGGGGAATGGGCAGATCAATCCTTAGTACCAATGCCTTCATCATGCAGGAACTGCTACACACTTCAGCCACATGAGGCCTAGCATTGTCATGCATCAAAAGGAACCTAGGCCCACTGCACCTGCATATGGTCTTACAATGGGTCTGAGAATCTCATCCCAGTACCTAATGGCAGCCAGGGTACCTCTGGCTAGCACATGGAGGGCTGTGCCTCCACACAGCATTACTGACCCACTGCAAAACCGGTCATGCTAGAGGATGTTGCAGGTAGCAGAACATTTTCTATGGCATCTCCAGACACTGTCACATCCGTCACATGTGCTCTCAGTGCGAACCTGCTCTCATCTGTGAATAGCACAGGGCTCCAATGTCGAATCTGCCAATCTTGGTGTTTTCTGGCAAATACCAAACACCCTGCATGGTGTTGGGCTGTAAGCACAACACCGACTTGTGGACGTTGGGTCCTCATACCACCCTCGTGGAGTCCGTTTCTGACAGTTTGACCAGACACATGGATATTAGTGGCCTGCTGGAAGTCATTTTGCAGGGCTCTGGCACTGCTCCTCCTGTTCCTCCTTACACAAAGGAGGTGGTAGCGGCCCTGCTGTTGGGTTGTTGCCCTCCTACGATCCCCTCCAAGTTTTATGGTGTACTGGCCTGTTTCTTGGTATCTACTCCATGCTCTGGACACTGTGCTGACAAACACAGCTAACCTTTTTGCCACTGCTCGCATTGATGAGCTGCACCACCTGAGCAACTTCTGTGGGTTGTAGACACTGCTACCTCTAGGGGTGAGAGCAATGACAAAATGCAAAAGTGACCAAAACAACAGCCAAAAAGAATGAGAACAGAGAAATGGTCTGTGGTCACCACCTGCAGAACCACTCCTTTATAGGGGGTTGTCTTGCTAATTGCCTATCATTTCTACCTGTTGTCTGTTCAATTTGCACAACAGCAGGAGAAATTGATTTACTGTACAACCAGTGTTGCTTCACAACTGGACAAGTTGAGTTCACAGAAGTGTGATTGACTTGGAGTTACATTGTGTTGTTTAAGTGTTCCCTTAGCAGTGTATTTTTACAAGTTGCTTCATGCATTCTACTTCCTGAACAGCCTCATTTAACCACTTAGCTACCGGAACATATATACGTTATGTCAGTAGTCTGTCAACTATAATATGACGTAAAAAATCTTTGAGTTATATTACGATCTGTGGTGACACTGCAGATCACTGTGACCACACTGTTATTAGACAGCTACGGTCACAGTAAAGATCCCAGAGACCAGTCACAGTGATCCACTGTGAAGAATAGTATAAAGCCAGCATGGCCTCTCTGTTTTTGTTTTCAATAATTTTCACAGTTTTTCTATCAATACATAAGTTTATATATTTTAAATATTATTAAATAATTGAATAGTATATATGTTGTCTAATAGCACAAAAGAAAGGTTTAATGTGTTCTGTAATAAAATAATATCAAATACATGTAGGTTGGCTCAGAAATGTAATAGTTATTTGTCTTAAAAAACAGATCTCAGATGAAATGGCTCAAACACGGATCCCAAATGTGCAAAACTAATGCACAGGTACCATTTTTTTTACAGGATCCATTTTTTTCTGTTCTTCTGATGGATCACAAGAAAGTAAACAGTGATGTGAACTTCCCATTAATAGTGTGGTCCTAGTTAGTAAATTAGAGCCTGCTATGGCTTGCATAGCTGCATAATACTTAATCACAGCATGGCCACTCGGCAAAAAGGCACAACCATGCTGTGTTGTCATTCCCTTAGGGTGTTAACACAGAAAACAATTTGGGCCTTCAGTGTCTGTGATATGACTGCTTTTCTACTACACATGGTATGTTTATATACACCTATGTTTTGTTTTCACCTTACATGTCTTAGTTTAGTGTGTGTTTGTATGTGTCTGTGTTTGCATTATGTTGTATTTATATACAGCTTTTCTAGCACAAGACCATTTCAATAGAAAATAATTTCATACAGAGAAGCTGAATTTTAAATTCAGAAATGTTGTGAAGGCTGTAAAGTCACCAGCAATGTGCAATGACAAAAAAGTCAACAGCAGAATACATTTCCCGTTGAAGAAGAGGTTATTAAATATGTATGAACTTTGCAGCATATATTTTGAGAATCAGAGTAGACCTGAAGACTACAATTTTTCTAATTACTTTACCTTTAACTCAATTGTGCATTTTCAAAAATGTAAAAACAAGTTTCAGAAAGAAAAGTAAATGTGCCCACATTGGCAGGTCAAAGCAGAAAAGTAAATAGGGATTTTAATTGAATGTCACAGGCTATAAATGATGTCTCTTGTATAAACTCATTT